>JANCIO010000396.1:0-26353 GCA_027604855.1 Psilocybe subaeruginosa | reverse complement strand
TTCCCTCTCTTTTCTCTTTCCTTTTTGGGAATTTCTCTCTTTTCCTTTTATATTCCCACAACCATGATAACCGGGCCAACGTTTCTCAAGACTCAGCTCGGCCTCTCTCAACCTTGGTCGGCATTCGGCACGCGAATACCCGAAGTTGCCGATAGTTGAGTTATTTCCAAGAAAAAATCTTGTAGATAACACCCATCTCGCCAGAGAATGCTGGATTTAGTCTCCACTGTGAATAGTATTTATACAACATTGCTTCAAGGTTTTTTTTTCATTCAAGCCCTTGAATCATAAAGCGCAATGAAAGAAAGAGATGTAGTAACAAATTGTGCGAATGGGCAAATTCTGGAATTTCAACCCACGCGGTCACACAGAAGGCTGGGATAATGGGACCAGAACTGGTATGCCAGGATAATCTTCGGGAGCTTAAGACTCAAACTCAGATCAGATAAAAGGAAAAGACATTGATTTCGACTTTCAGGCTAGCTCGCCCCTTTCCTTTCCCAAAATCGCAGATATGACGATCATTTTCTATGACATCCCCTCTACCCTTTCCGGAAACGCATGGTCTCCCAATACATTCAAAACAAGGTCAGTACCAAGCCTATTATATATTCCGTAATACATCTAAAACGATCATAGATATACCCTCAATTTTAAAGGAATACCCTATACCACCGAATGGGTCGAATATCCCGACATCGAGCCCGTCTGCAAGAAGTTGGGCATCAAACCGACGACCAAGAATCCCGATGGTAGTGATAGCTACACTCTTCCGGCCATACACGATTCATCCACCGGAGTGTATATCGCAGACTCCATCCTTATTGCCGAATACCTGGACAAAACTTATCCCGACACACCAACCGTTCTTCCTCGTAGCACACTCGCATTGCATCATGCATTCGATGAAGCACTCGATGCCGCCTTAGACCCTCTCTGGGAGTTTATCCTGCCCGATACATGCCTCGCCCTCAACCCTCGCAGTCTCGAATATTTCAGTCGTACGAGAGAGCAAGCGTTCGGGAAATCCTTGGAAGACCTTCGTCCCAAAGGCGATTATGCAACTAAGCGATGGGGTGAACTCAAAGCAAGTATAGGGAAGGTCGACACCTGGTACTCAAAGACCGACGATCTTGGACCATTTTTTATGGGAAATGAAGCGTCCTGGGGCGATATCGTTGTTGCTTCCTATTTGATCTGGCTGAGAATCGTGTGGGGGCAGGATAGTCAGCAGTGGAAGGATATCGCAGGGTGGCATGCGGGCAGATGGGCGCGTCTTTTGCAAGAATTGGAGAAGTATGCCATCGTCGATGCTGGGGCAATACAGAAACATATTTCGGGATGAAGCTCGCCGAGATAATTGACCACTTGTAGTAGGACCCTCGTAGATACCATGTCTGTTCATGGCTCACCTGGCCACTGATATGTTAGAATGAACCTTTCGTGTTTCTCCCTAGTAACCCTTATTAAACTCCCACCTTGAATTCCCACTTTGACATATTAAAAACTGTTGCCACGCTCCCTTGTCGTTTTAATGTCCGTGTTAATAATTCGCTTCATACCCCTAAATACTACATATAAGGAATATGGGTCATTCGAGTCAAGTTCATGTTGAAGTGCCGCATGCGTCTTTGCAATTTATATAACCATAAAAGTAGAGTCTCAAAAGGAGGTATAGTTTCAATCCACAACATCCCCCGTTTCGTGTCACTTAATACCTCATACTGAGCATATTATCATGTCAATATGTATAGAGCGCTGATAAGGTAAAATGGCCACGTTCATGTGGCTTGCATTTTCTTCTCATCCAGTCGAAACTCAAACGCCTGCCGCACTGCTTTACTAATACTACTATTTATTCTCTCCAAAACCAGATCTCAGCACATTACACCGATCCAAGTGTACAATTTCACCAACCCCAAAGCATATCTCAATTATAAATCGGAAAGATACGGAATTTGGCAACAGCTCAAGTGTACATCGCTGCTCCTTCACCTTCTCCCAGGCTGGTTGGATTATATTACTATAATAACAGACACACAGAGAACATCCCTGACTCGCAAATTTTCACTTTCCGATCACATCTGACACCATTAGAGAGTATATGGCGCGAACTATACACTCTAGATTCGTGCGCCACAGAAACGCAAGCCACAGATATTGCACCTGTAAACAACCAATGGCAACCCGAAACCCGGAAATTGCTCTCTTAATGTCAGAATACAACAAATCATGAGCATGTGTATTGGATCTGATGGAATGCAAAATCGGGATTTACAGGTACAATTAATTGCTTCAACTTCCTCTTTGTTCGCGCCAATAACGATGCTCATGTGGACGTGGATGTTGAGAGTCTTCGCAGGCTGCTGGTGGACTATATAGGAACCCATCTTCTCTAGTGCCATGAATTTGGGTATAAGAAGTCTGACGAAATGTTGATCGCATGCAAGGCGTGTGCGACAGGTAACAGTCTGCTAATCTTCATACCGATGCATTCGCTACCTGGACACCTCAACATATTTTATTGAGCGAGGTACAGAACAATTGTACATATTAGTAGAATGTATAATCATATTTGCCATGCGAGAATCATACACTTGGGCATAAGCGAATACTCAAGAAGTATAACTGCCATAAAGGGTCGAATTCAGGACTGAACGCTCGCCGGATATTCATCTAGATGCCTCGATGATGTTTTGTCAGCGGTCCAGGACCTGCCTCAATCTGACAACATCGTCCTCGGCAGATGCTTAACAGGCCGAATCACTGAGACTGCGTGCCGCAAGATATATAATCCGAGTCTGTTACCCAAACCAGCAAACGCGACAACATATCGCTGTATCTGAAACAGCGGAATAGTATCGGCGGAAATCACATATAGAGTACCAGATGAAGCACACTCCAAGTATGTCGAAAATTACGAGAGGCAGAACAGATTGACGTGCTTTGAGTCCTATGATATCGATTGACTCCACTATCGGTGGAGAGACCCTTTAAAAACATTTCTGAGAGTCTTGAAATGAAAGACCCGACTTATTCGAGAAAAAATTACTGACATATCCCAGATTACAGAGAATACAGGGCATCCTTTGATTGCCAAGCAGATATGGTTGGCGATATACAAGCTGGTAAGTATGCAGGTCTTTCACGAATCACGAAAAAGATCAATTAGAGACAAGAATAACTCGAATGTTCGGTATTTTAAGTCAAGGTATGAAATTCCTCAGCGAAGGTATAGATAGTAGAAGAGAATAGTTGCAGAACTTGAACGCTGATTGACGACGGCGGAAAATGGAACGAGGCCCAAACGAGGCCAGTAAAATGGAAGACGTTACGCGTTACGCGCTATGTGTCACACTGCAGTTTTTGGATATTGGCGAAAATTACTATCTGAGGAGAAATTGCGGAGACGCTGGTTATGTATCCGATCTGCTCCGATCTGCCTTGTAGTGCGACTTCAAAGCTTCAATGGGAGTGTCTTTTTATCTCAAAGCACATCTGGCTGCCTTATCAGTATCAGCAAATCACGAATTCCAGGCCAAGTGAAGACTTCATCGCTATCAAGAGCTCCAGTGTGATATATCCGGCAGCTACTTGATTTAGTAATGCTATGTTCTTGTTCTTCCCAAGCTCAGCTGCTCACCCGCTCGGAGGCAATGATTAGAATCAAGATATCACGTCGATGGGATTCCAGGAAGATGCTTCTATGAGATCCACACCTCCGTTCTCTTTCTCACAAGAGAAAAACAACCATCTTTTATGGCTATTTCGCAAATCTATCGAGGCGATGGCTGTCTGCTGTGAGGTACATCGAGCGCTTTGGGATCAACTATCACAGTAGGTCTGCTTCAGGCTCAGTGTGCCTTACTACCCCTTTATGAATCAGGTTAATGGGCCACTCATTGTTGGCCTCATGCCTAAATATGGTACAAAGAAGGCAATATGAGTCAATCCCCGAGTACACACCATGTGTCGCCGTGGAAGTAAAGTGCCATCCGGCCTCTTTGCAGATATCCAAACAACGGTATAAACAGAGCATCATGGATACAAAAAAGCAGGATTCTTTCTGTTTTCGACCTTCTCCTCCCGGATAGCGTTGTTGTTCAGCATCGCAAATTCTATATCTCACTGTACTCGTAAATACCATGAACGCGATGTAAGTAGCTTTCTTCGAGTTGATTCTAGTAGTATTAGTAGTACTAAAAATCCTCTGCTGATGTCTCCGACAGGCACCCCCATGAGATGATCATATTCAGGCCACCGCCAGAACTCAAGTTCAGAGAGCTCAACATGGTCACTGGAACCAAGTATGACATAGACGCGGAAGAGAAAGCGCAACCTCCAGCGTACGTCCTCACTTCAATTCTCTCTCTCTCTCTCTTACATACCGTGGTACCTACTTCCAGAGATTTGAAAATCCCCAGGATACCCTTCACCGGCTTCCGCAACCCCATGACACCAACCAGCTTTCCTAGAATGAAAAAGAAGGACATCGCGTACGTGTGACTTTTTGCCTGCTTCTCTCCGCACACACGCCGAAATTGACAGATTCCACATCATATATCACACATATCACACACACATCGTATCATATATCCACATATGGATACATCTGCTCAAAACTACCACATATCGACATCACCATTACCACCCACGGGTCCACCAGCCTACAGATCCCTCCTGAACCTAAACCGCACAGCAAATTCCGCGACCCGCTCACACCACACATATACGCCACCAAAACCACTGCCGAAATCAGAAACTTCAGCAACCCACATCCAAGGAAAAAGCACCTCCGCTCCCGCTCCCAACCCCAACCTTCAAGGAAGTATGATTCTGAGGCTGAAAAGCGGAAGCTGGCAGCAGCAGAAAGAGAAAGGCGGTGGGAGCGGTGGGAATTAGCAGACAAAAAGCGGCTGGCGAAAGAGCGAGAGAAAGAAAGAGAAAAGCAGGCGCAGATGGAAGCCCGGATAGGCACTTTGTCATTGCTCGACCTGAACTTGGACAATACCATCCACCATAGACGCCCCGACTCCGACGTCGAAAACGCAATTGACACCGGAAATCCATCCCAATCCCAACACCATGTCCCGTCGCAGCTGCATGCCCGGCCCCAACACCAGTACCACATCCAATCGCAACTGCAAGTCCCGCCCCAGTTCCAAAATCGCACCACAGAGCATCTATCTCTGCAAGGCCTAAACTTGAACAACTCCCATCACGTGCACCACCACACACAACCCGACCCTGCCTCCGACTCAGACTCCGAAGAGCCAGTCGACAGCGGAAATTCATACCAATACCAATACCTTATCCAATCGCAACTGCAAGCCCAATTCCAAGGTCGCACCGCAGAGCTCGCGCGCCTGATATCCACATACAACCGGGGGCGCAAGTGCGTGTGGGATCGCCAACGGTGCAAAGTCGGGATGTACGGGTACAACTGCTTCTCCGTTATCCGCAGTGGTGGTGATGATGCCGTCGATCCGGCCTCCCCCTCCTCTTCCTTCTCGTCCTCCTCTGAAGGTATGGATGCCGACGCGCTTGCGAAAGCGGTCTTTACTTTGGACAGGGACATTGCGAGCCTGCGCAGGCTGCGCGCGGACTATATCGGCGCGCACATGCTCGAGTGCCACGGGCTCGAGTGCAGAGAGCGGGATAAGTCGCTCATCGCGTGCCGCGCGTGTGCGGTGGCCAATGCGTCTCCGACCTATGTGTCGATGGAGGCGTTGCCCGAGCACCTCAATACTTACCACTGAGTCGAGGTTGAGGTTGAGGCTCAACGACATCGGAATCCGGTGTCACGATGATAATACTTAGGAGATCGGAGGAATAATATTTGTACATACTAGTATACAACATAATCACGTTCTGGTATGATATGTGAGTACTTTTGGAACTGTAGCATGGGACGAATGAGAATCACGACGCAAAACGGTTAAGCAACGAATCAAAACTCACAGCGAACATTCATTCAACACACCACGCGCGCCTCCACGTATCTCAGCCGTCCCTGCTCCTGGTCCCGTTCCGCCGTATATGACACCTGATGTTTCTCGAATCCGATTACCCCGACTGGAAGGCGTGCACACCCCTCTGGAGCCCTATACTCTGCAATACTCCTCCCCATCTTCTTGACCACGCGATTTCTGTGCACCCTTAATGGGTTCCCAGTTCGCTCATCGTAGTGGCCTTGGGCTGGGTACGTGCCGTCGACTTGCACGTTCTCCACGGAAGGCATGTGCTGGACTACTGTGTCGAAAAGCAGTTTCTAAGGTCGCGGAGGGGGGATTGTCATGTTAGCGTGTTGTGAAGAAAGAATTCAAGTCTGCTTACAATGACGTCTTCCTCTACAGCCTGAACAGTATCCCGGACAAACCCAGGGCCATGCGTCAGCTGTGACGAGATAACGTTCATCCTCAGGTTCCTGAGCTTCGTGCACTTGGCTAGAGCCTTCGCATTATGCACGCCGAAGCACCACCCGCCCTCGTGAATCGCCGATATCTGGAGGTCTTCCAAAGACTGGGCGTGGCTGCCAAGCGGGCCATTGTCATCGAAGAATTGCGCAGCAACGATGTCCGACATCGCCACCGCACCTTCGTCGAACCCACCAGGCGTCAAGACCAATTTTTTCAGGCCAGAATATGACTGCAGGTATTGCAGCAGCGCGAAGGGGACCGCGTCCACCTCAATTGTTTCCAGGCGCACGTCGGTCATGCGCAGCGCTTTCCACACATCTTCCAGACTCGAACCGTACCTCATCCGCTCCTGCATGATTACTGCATCCTCCTCCTCAGTGTCCACTACAGTCCCCTGAGGCTGAGAGGGACGGATAAAGTACGGATCTTCGATGGCCGTAAGGCGCAGCGACGTAAGATGCTGCAGATGATGCATGACGTCACCATCCAAACGCACCAGGCACATCGACAAGCCGAGGTGGCGCAGCTTGAGCGGCGGAGCCTCCGCCGGATAGTGCTTGAATAGCTGGTGCAGGCTCCGCGCCCGCGGCACCGCCCGGCCATAGCGCCAGCTGTCCGAGACGCAGATTGATGTGATGTGCGGGTTCCGAGCCACCGCGGACGCCAGGCCGTCGTGCACGTCCTGCGCGCCCTCGCCGCCGGCGGACTCCTCGGTCGCGATTTCGCGCAGGTGCACAAAGGCGTCCAGCCCCATGGGGACGCGCAGATTGGGAAGGCTGATCCTGAGACGGGCAAGGCTGGGCAGGGTCTGCAGTGCGTCCATGACGGTCCGATGTGTCCGTTCGCTGTCTTGTGCGAATGGTATCCACCTTGAAATTATCCAAAATCGCGTTGTTCAATACCTGCAGCAGGGATAAGGCAAACACGGGGAACTCACTCAACGGTCTGAAGCCCCTTTAACGAGATTATCGCATCAAATAAATGTCTCTCCATCTTTTCTTCCGCCGCGGCCATTTCGGCGGTGTCCCATGTGGGTTGGACAGCGACCCACTGGCCTCCTTCGTGCCTCCATACGGGCTGTTGAAAAGCAGGGTCATATATCGGCGAAAGGGACCCGATATGCAGCTCCCGCGTCGCATAACACGCTGCATGTGTCGCAGTCGACAGGCCTTCCAGTGTGGAGATGCCTTTCTCCATAGTTTTCCGCGATACATTGAGTGTAAGCTTCCGTAGGACTTTGCTGGCTAAAGTCTCGGCAAGAGACTTGCACGTTAGGCGAAGCTGTTTCGCGGCGGAGAGGTTCAACTGTGCGAGGCGTCGACGTCAATATGCTGGAGTGCTATGATCCGTGTAGCACATGTACTACTCACCTCATCACCGATAGCCAGAACTAACTCTGGAGCAAGTAAGAGAAGGGGCGAAGGGGGGTGAACATCCATGATATTGCTGGGGGTGTTTGTGTTGTTGGAGGGAGGGAGAGGTTCAGTGACAACCGTCCATTTCTCTCGATTTAAGGAAGACGGAAGCCATGAGAATGATGGGATGCATATTGACTAATCAAAAAGTCGTGTTCGAAAAGAAGGCTCATAGAGAAAAAGAATAGAAGAAAAGAAGGGGGTGCCACTGTCAGGGTGATGTCAGGGAGAATGATGTCCTTAGCATCCATGATCCTAGATGGATGCTTCGGCATACTCATTTCCCCACGCTATTTAATCGGTTGTGATTGGCTGAGGGCATGATCCTTGTCTCCGCACTGCAGTACTTACATCTGGGGCAGCGCTACTGCCGCTGAGGTACGCGAAACGGCGATACACTCGCAGCCTCAGGATCGTATCACCCAGAATCTATTTTGACTGTGGATGAACGACACCGCTTAGCACTCTCCAAAGAGAATGATCTTCGTCAGCTCAGTCAGTCGAGTGGTCACAAGCCTGAGAGTCTATGAGCAACTTCAGAGCAACTAGCCCATCGCGCGGGCAAAAGCATGTTCAGCTCCCTATTTAGGCCAGCAACCTGTCCCAAAATACGCTCTTTTAGCCCCAATCAGAGGAAAAGTGGCAGGTCGATGGGGCCATCAAACACCTGGCCGGTGCCGGACGAGAGCCCTATCCGATGCCAATATGTGCACTTGTACAAAGGCTTGCTTGACGGTTGGCGTTGGGCAATATAATATTATGTAGCCGGCGGGGATATCGACTCGGAAAGGGTGTTGGTGCCGAGTTGGCTGGCTGTTGTGTTTTGACTTTTATCAGTCGCATCGACTCCGTACACTAACCACTGCTCAGCTCGGTTAGAGACTTGGAGTCGCTCAATGGCATTGACAGTGTATACCATATGATTCATCAGTCGAATCACGACTGCTTGAATTATGCTGCTTCCACGTCTGGATTTCGACTGTGATCGAGTGGAACTCATGTGTTCGATCTGGAGGCGTCCTGACCATTGGATCAACTACCAGGTCGCCTCGACTGCTCTCGGCTATAAATAGGATTCATATCGGCAGAGGTAATTTATACTGCCATGGCTAAGAATAGACTTCCATTAGGGATGTAGGCGCCGAGTTGGCCAGCTGCGTTTTGACTGTCATCAGTCAGTCAGTTCAATATCGGAACTCGGTTAGACAAGTCGACTATCGATTAGGGGTATTTTGGCTGGAAGGGTCGGATTTCAGGATCAGCATGCATATCGATCTCATATTTATATCGCAACCATGATACTGGAGATCGAAAGACATGTAACCTATTCCAGTACCGTGTTTTGGTGTCGATTTCTCTCTTATTGTAACATCAAGTATCAAAAATAACTAAGGTTAACAATATATGCTGTCCCA
Organism: Psilocybe subaeruginosa; assembly: GCA_027604855.1. Taxonomy (NCBI): domain Eukaryota; kingdom Fungi; phylum Basidiomycota; class Agaricomycetes; order Agaricales; family Agrocybaceae; genus Psilocybe; species Psilocybe subaeruginosa. The sequence continues at coordinate 17,104 of JANCIO010000396.1, read as the reverse complement.
AAATAGACCCTCTCCAACCCAAAAGAGCCTCGGGTCTTACCCCATTCACCCTACATCTAAGAAAGTGAGTACTTACTTGACATCCGTACTTCTCCATCCAACGTTTCTAATCAAAATCCTCCTCTCCGTTCCATAGCATACTCCGAACTTAATGTGCTCTGATATCGCAGGTCTCAGGTGGATGCTTATACTAATACTGAGTCGGGGAGGCTTCGGAGAGGATTGTTTTATTCAGTCTCGAGTCTCGATTCTCGACCGCGCGAGTGCATGCAGTTATATAGTGATTGGCAAGGCGCCGTCGGAGGCGGACAATCAGAACAGATTGTGTCAACAGTCTATTAAAGCAAAGTAATTGGGATTAACGGGTCTTCAGTGATAAGAGTCAGCCCAAGTGAAGAGATCGTGCTCACAGGGGCGTTAATTCCGGCTTTGTCGCACGATCATTGAAGGATTGATCGCTGAGTCTCCCCGAGACACATTTAGCAGAGGTTTAGGGGCTCTCTGGGTCCTGGTAAGTGTTAGTAGAGTATTACCATGAGGGAGGATGTCTTGTAGACTTGAAGAATGAGAATGATAGTCACTGAGAATGCTAGTGTGATGGCTGAAAGGCTTGACCTAGAAGAGAATACGTCGAACGTATTCATGCCATGTATTCGAGAAACTCTTAATTTAGGAACACAAACGAGTTATGGTGGCATTCGGATCACAGCACTCATTATAGGACGTTAGGCACGTTGGCTAATAGTTCGTACTAGACGTTTTATTAATGTTGCAAAATTTACTTTTTCATCTACTCTCTCGAGTCTCAAGGGGCTCGCTAATTTGTCGGTTAGTGCGAAAAGGAATTCTGGGAGCAGTTTTACATTCAAACACGGCCCTCAGCCCCTCCAGCGAACCTGGTAGTTGTCGAAACAATTCAATCGAATACGACAACAACTCCATAATGCCTGTGAAACTTCTTGAACATGATGTACACGCTGCAGTGTGGCGCAGAAAAAAATCCAGTTAGTACGAGACATCGTCGTGGAGAAGTTAGGCTTCAGAAGTGCATAAATCGTGCACTTGTTGACGTACACAATGATGCGATAAGGAACATATCAGGTACTTTAGGACCAATACATGTCAAATTGCGTTGTTACTCAGCTCCAGAGTAATACCGGACATATACTCTCCAGCATTGCGTGCAACGGACCCGGCCGGCTCATTCGGTTGGATTGCCGGAAGGATGTTGAAGATTCCAATTTATCCCAGTCACTCAATTTGTCAGCGAACATCATTGAATAAGGGTATATTTATGTTGAAATAAACGTACGAGACAACGTTCAAGCTTCCCCGATCTACCCAATCGTGTATTTAACCCATGTAAATCTCCAAAGTTCTACTGAATAAGCAACGAAAATATCGTACAGAATAGACGTCAGCAGACAGCTGTAGCTATATGAAAGATAATAACCAACTGACGTCTCAGTTATCTACACTGATTGGCGTATCGGATATTTCAGAATCTTCATGACCGCCATTGGCAACCTCGCTCGACCCATTAGAGTGAATTGAGGATATCCAGTGCTCCGGGGAGGTACATGTATGTCATCTATAAGCTCCGATGTTGCTGCCCGAGAGGGTTCGTGCTCATTCCCACCCGTGCACGATGCACAGAAGTCACGGTGAGAAGATATCTGGGCCGTTGTTGAACTTAAAGATTTCTCTCTGCCAGAGCTTGGCTGTATTCGTGACTGTTGTTGGCGCTATCGGATCTGTGTACTATGGGACGATTTTTGGAAGAATGGATGCCTTTTGGTCTCCTTATCAGACAACCGTCATCTTATCAAGCATCGGACATATTAACATACTGGCAAGCAGCGTGATGTTCTAATGTTCAAATGTTCTCTTACTAATTTAATATCGTGAAACTCGACTGTAGCCTCATCGGGTCGGCAGACTGGTCCTGGTGAGCCCAGCTACATAGCTATTGATACCTAGACGGTCCAGTTATGACTGCTTTTCTAACAAAAAACGCTTACTACACGCATTAGGGCTGTATTTTTACCGCCACTGGGACAGCCTTGAACTTAAATCCGGTGTAAGGAGACATGTTGCCTCTGACCCCGTTATTGAATCACAAGTGTGAGTGGCGTAAGGACGCCGTAGCACTGACAAAAAGAAATGTGCTTGGACTGTGCAGCTATACGTCCGCTTGTAGCTCTTATCCGGTCTTACTGCGATTCATACTTCCGGAGATTGTTGAATCTTAGCCACAACTCGTCTCTAGCCAAAAAATGGAGTAAAAATGGCAGTGATACCAGGGCCTCGCTCTCAATGGCCTGGGTAGTATATCCGAATTGAGCCTGTCGGGCCATACATATTTCATTTGGGATAATTCCCAATAATGAAGTTGGTCACAAGATTGTTAAGCATGACTGGCATGCATAAAAAGGACGCTATGCATCCACAGTTTTGCATTAGACTCCTTCCGCGTACTCGCTTTCAACATGAGTCATACTAATAGCACCTCTCCCTCTCGCAGCAGTCGCATGGCAGCTAAAGGGCGAGCGGTTTTCGATCTGGACAACCAAACCATGTTGAGAGGTGCCATTTCTAATCCCAGACAACTCCTCTCGGGAGATTTATTTGGTTGCGTCTCAGAGAGCCAGTGGTACGATACTTCTGATGATGAAACTCCGGATACCTCGAGGCCAGCTTCTACGGAGAGACCATATCAAACACCGAACACTGAGTCTGGCTCTTCTGGATTTCGACGTGGGGAAGAATCCTTTAACGCCATTATGCAGGTATTAATGAACTTGTACAAGATGTACGGATCGGCAGGTCTTTCGCATGAGCAATATGGCGAGCTCAGGTTGTTAATCGACTGGTTTAAACCTAGATCTGAGAGCCAGCGATTAGCCAACACCGAGTCAAGAGCCTCTAGGAGTAGCTCTAAACCTCCCAAGAAGAAGGTTGCAGTGAAATTCAAGCCCACGGCGAACAATAACAACCAAAGATCGTTACATGGTGTTCGTTCGTATCACTGGAGGCACTGCTGGAGTCAATGTGCCCCGCCCTTACCACTCTGAAGCAAGAAACTACGGCGGTCCTTGGACGTATGCGAGCAACACGCCCGCTCTGCAAAACCTCTTCCCACCTTCGATGATGAACGGGATAAATGTTAACAGCGGAAACATTAATACTGTCACACACATCAACTCTGGCAACCATTGTCGCTGAGCTGTGCATCCGTCTTTCAAGGAAGATCTCCGCCAGCATGAATGATGTTCAGGCTGAATTTTCTTATCCACATAGACTCTCATATTCTTCCTCAATTTGCAAGTCGCGGAGTATTCATCAGTACCCCTTTTTTTTTTATTACTGCGTTTTAGACAGAAATATACATTATAAAATAATGAAACACTACCAAAAAAAAGTTCTGTATCACCTGCAAGTTTAAGTGTTCTCAAAACTCAAGAAAGGATACCGCAGGTACTTAGCGCTGTCTTATGTCGCGAGAGCAGCAGACATGTCAGGAATTTCCGAAGCAGTTAGCAGATACCTTGAAGAAATTATAACGACTAGTGCCACACTATACACCCTTGTGTCATACGGTCGAAGTCTCATTGTTCTCCAGCTCATGAGATAGGCGACGCTCGAAATGCATAAATATTGAGCACTCAAGGTCAGCTCCTAATAAGCAACCTACTCGACTTCTATAACCATCCTTCGCTACCGCATTCCTATAGTCAACATGACTGCTATAAGTCCACCTCTAGGCTTCAAGTTGGCACTCTCGTTCACCACTAAGTTTATCGACGGGAACTTGTATATACAGGGGCGCGTTGTGCCATGGGGGAAGAATGTTTACCAAGTCATACCATTGAACCAAAATAGCAAATTCAGAAGAATTTTCTCTGGAAAGATCTTTTTCAACGGCCGCTTGATTCCACCAAAACAAATATCTCAAGATGGCACAATCACGGTCTACAAGCCTGTCTTTTGTATGCCAGTTGAAGGGGAGAAGATTATCAACCCGAGAACTGGAGAGGTTTCTATGTCCTTCTTGCAGCACTGCGAACAGGATAGCATGGAGCCGTGCGTCTACTACATCTCATCGCAACGAATACCTGGCCCATCTCCTTTGATCGAGAGAAAGTCCACCACAGCATTCGAGGTAATAAAAACCCCCTTCGTTGCTTCATGTGAAAACATGGGCAATGAGTCCCTGTCTCATCAGAGCGAAGAGACAGCCTCCAAAAAATCGTCTTTTCTCTCTGACACCCCGTCAAATTGGAGAAAGGTGACTGGAGGAAAGAACAACAATCATAGATGGGCCCAATATGCATCCTCCCTGCTCCAGCGGATAAAATCAGCCGTAACGCAATGCGCCAGCCGCATTAAATCAACGAAAACGGCCTGAAATTAGTGTTAAAATTCACGACAAATGATATATCAATGTTAGCCCCAGAAAACCTTGTAATACCAATAGCATACTCATTTCCTTATTCCATGGCTCACTCAGTCGACTAGTTTATCCTATACAACTAGTTTATCACAATGGGATGATAATGAAAGAATAAAAAATGAATGAATGGTAGTTACTCGCTCCTCCAACAGTAGTAAATTAAGATAGACTTAGTATATGAAAATAAAATACACGAAGAAAAAATACTCCTACTGATGTCAGAAACATCCACAGCACAGATAGTCCTGATGGACTCACAATAACGCTGGGTCTCCAAAGACAACACCGCAAATCAATCACGACGATCCAGAACAAATGTGAATGGTCTGAATATATTTGACGAGTTGATTGTTGCTCACGACAATGGTACACCCGCTCCATCTGCAAGGGGTACAATGGTTCGTGCCCTCAACGAAATTAACGTCATGTTCCTATTCAAGATGCAGCTCCAGCAGTCTGGATCCGAGGCTCTGATTACACCCCACAATACCACACAGCAACGACGTCCTCTGATGGGACGTATATAAGGCTCTCTCTTCGTGATTGAGATAAGGCCTTGATGCTTGCGCTTGTGGATGATGATCACGTCTTGACGCTTGCATTGCTCTCTGGACCTACATTTGGAATGGAGTGTAGTGACCAATGAGGTGAGCGTAGTACTCAGGACGTATATGCTTTGGCGGCCCCAGATTCCACGCTACGCTACTACGGCAGGGAAGGTTCTCTAAATAAATATCCAGATTTACATCAGGTAGAATTGGTTGCATCTTGAACTCCGGAGGTGGTGGGGGAGCATAGGGCGATGGGGCACATAAAAGACGCCGGCAAACCCTGTTCCTTGAATGTGACGCATTTTGTTGAGTATACTGGACCGTCGTTGGACTAAGTACATTGTCGCAAACGATAGTGTCAAATCTATGGACCTGTATCGTTTTTGAGACATATGATAATGATAAAGAATATCCGCATCAGGGCGTCGACATGCAGCGTTAAACGGAAGGTGCAGTGTGCAGTATCCCAATTTCCGGCTCGGGATTGTTATTAACCGTTGTACTTGACTTAAGGTAGAAAATTGGGTCGATATTGGGTCATTTTTTGAGGTAAATGGATGAAATTAATTGAAGATGATTTATGGACGACTATGTCTCAGCCAAAAATTCCCATGGCAATTAACTGCATTACTGCAACCTATATCTGAATAAATATTATCCAAGATAGCTAGTTCCTGGGATCATTGCAAAATGGTATCCTCGTATATGAACAACGAAATCCTTCGGTTTGATCATAGCGTCACATTGATTCCAAGTACAACGGATGTGGCTGACTTTAGCGGTCTTGAGATCAATATCGTGATGTACTTCACGAATATGAGCACGGAAGTCGGACTCTCGCACCCCCAATACATGACCACAACCTACCAATTTGCATCGGATCCAATTAATGTCAGTACTAGACGACACAAAATTGGAAAAGCGAGCACTGTAGAGCAAAGAGTTGACGGTCCGACCTGTGAAAGATGCTGTCTCGTCATCAGCGTAAGCGTTGCTATCACAGGACGATCTTGTTGTAGGTGGAGGTGTAGCTTGGATTATTGTTTCAGTTGTATTTGGCACACCATACGTATCAAAAGAGGGAGTGGCAATAGGGGCCCCAGAACTGTGGTTGTAGTTTGCGCAACCAGGTAATCGAGATCTATGAGAGCTCGTAAGGATATTATCATCGTGCGCTGTAGAATAGCAATAGCTACCCTGCCCGAAGCGAACGTCCGCTCAAATTGGCAGCCAACATAGAACTATTGGCTCGGGACCAGTTGCATTCTGACATCGTGTTTAAACATTTACAAGCGGATAGCGTATTGGAACCACTAGATATTTAGTCGGCTACACTGCTCTTATACGGTATCGAAGATTAAACCACCATTGTAGTAATAACTCGAGAGGCCTCTTTCGGACGTTCGTTGTTTAAGATCGGTCAAGTCTGTTGACGACAATCCGAGTGCCATAGGACACACGGGCTTTGGTGAGCTATGTTTAAAACAAAGAACCGTAGATAAGAAACGTAGAAAAAGACACACAATGGCTACCCCAAAATTAATGATGAATCTCTGAGTAATAAACTTTGTTGCCGCTACCACGGAGGTATGTCAATCGTGGGCTGGCTAATAACCGTTACAACAGAAGTACATGCAAGTATGATAAGTGGAAATGGGGTTGAATGTAACAAACGAATAGTGACGTATTCTTTACCCTTGCATTTTCCTGTGCATACTGTTTATACCCTGGTACAGTCTCTCCCTTCTCAGGCGCGCCCCTTCTGCGTCACGAAGCATTTTACAGTCAAATCTATTCTCACATTCTGCATATTTAGAGCAAAGACTGCACGGATTCGGCGAAGGGACAGTATTTTTTGCAATAGTCTTCATCTGTTGAACCGATCCATTATGTCCTCTTGAGGTATTACTTTTGTTACAGGCTGTATGGGTCTCGGTGGAACGGACGATCCTAGACATGGTTTTGAGAGCACGCGGATACACAATTTTTTCTTTGTGTTCTTCTCCATCTGAGGTAGACGATTCATACGCAAGTGCAGGTTCACATCTTGGAGAAAGGTTAGAGACTATCGACCACAGCACGTAATCACACTTACAATGTGGCTTCCGAATCGCTCAATGGCACTGCTGAGCCTCGTGTTTTGAGTCCTTTGTTACAGACTATCGGATTTCTGGAATCTGCCATTGTAGTGGGTACGACTTGTACGAGCAAGAAAGGGCACTTTCATAGTCTATAGATCAGGAGCTTATAAGGCCTAGGGTTGGAAGTGTCGAATGGGCCATTGTATGCCACTCATTACAAACGGGGAATGCAAAAAACGCCGATGGATGGACTTTCGCCGGCAATGCGCATGCGGACGCGACACTGGAGTTGAGTTGAGTTGTTTTGAAATTGGACGTAGCAACTCGCATTGCTCGATTGGAGTCCCATTTGACGTATAGGGTTCTGGCCATTTGGTGGATACAAATAAACCCTACAGAGGTGGCCCAGCCGATCGATCACTACAAGACAGAAGACAATGAAGGTGCCACTGGTCATGCGAAAATTATCCAACAATGGGATATTTCGACGTAGGGCCACCGAACGCTCGGAGAAGTGGGCCATTGTGGTAAAGAGTCCAAGAAGTTGGTTGTGCGTCTTTGCGATAGCGACAGCTCGTCATGCCATGCCAGAAGCAATGGTTTTCAGAAGTACACATTAACTGATCGCGGTGTCATTGGTACTCCGTACCTATTTAAAAATTTCCCCAATTATTATGAAGAGCTTTATAGATGGTATCGGATATTTAACTACATTAGTATACTACACCTACGCAGAGGCGTCAACATTAGTTTGTATTGGGAGAAGGTCGAGTCTACCAACGGAGTTCTATGCCATTGACGATCTCTGCAAAGGTCATTCTCATTTTCTCTTCTTCGTCATCGGAGTCGGAAAACTGTACGTCGGCAAGATCTTCCTCGTCGTCGCCCACGTCCAGAAGTGCCTCACAACTGTAGCGGTAGCCCGTGTTATTGTTCCTATTAACCCTCTTTGCATCACTTCTACCTGCCAATTCTTGCAGAGAATCATGGGCATCTGCGGGCATCCTATTGTATCCCAATCTTGAGGGCGGCCTGTAGGAGGGTCTTCCATCCGATTCACGTTTATCTTTGCCATTATGACCGCGTGGATACTCGGTGGATGTGGAATGGCCAGTGATACTATCAATTAGCCCACTAAGAAATCTCGTCAACGAGGGAGCAGGAGCAGGGCGCAATGGTATAGACTTTTGCTCCAGATTAATTAATGGTAGGTAGTCGACTGGCTGAGGACTGGAAGAGTGCTTTTCGTGCGCCGAACGGCTCGCGAACTTATCATTGTGATTTTTGGATGGTCTTGTAGAGCCCTTGAACTCCGTGTTTGATTGAGTGGAGAAGAGAGTATCCTCGCATTCCGATCCTTCAATGTTCCTACTAATGAAGAGAATTAGATAAAGTAAGAAAGCTCTGAAGAAGTGTACGTACCGAAAAGGAGGGCGGCGATTCAAATGCTTGTTGGTTTCTAGTGGCATGCTGACTCTGGGTGTCTTCATCCATTTCGCTACCTCATTCAGTTTTTCGGAGGTGTCGTGCTTGATACCGCTGTTCGGTGTAATGGGCTTGGGTGTGTGGTTTTGCTGCTTTGCAACCTTATGTCTGGGAAAAATGCTTTGTCATTCAGTAGCGTATCAAAGAGATAAGTCACCAACGTACCTTGGGTATCCCCGAAGCTGGGCAACTCGAGGATGGATCGCGACGGCAGTCATTTTTGACAATGTTACTGTGATGAACTGACAGATGTGTCGTCCTGTAGAAGACCTACAGATGAGGTTGACGATAAAAGTGAGATGGGGAAACGAAGCTGTCAGCCTTATCGAGTGCCCATATTTCTGCCCTTATAGTACAAGTTAACACAATGGGGCGACAGCTTCCGATGAACATCTGCGTGAGGGCCCTGATTCCAATATCATATTTGGCCCATAGCTTCTAAAGCCCCCGATATCGTGTACCATTAACTTCAAAACAATGGTCCAGGATAATTGGCCACTGTCATACGAAAATAGCAAGCGTCGGTGGATCCTACCTAAGACAAACCACAGTACTAATTTATATACCAATATACTAAGCCTGTCCCAGTGGCTGGCCCACATCGGTTCACTTTAACTTTTGCGATTCATCTTACTCTCAATTTCCCTCCAACCTCTCAGGATTCGGGATCGGTTGAGAGCCAGATGCTAGCTTCATATGCTTATTAAATTAAAAGATGTGTAGTATGTCGGTCTTAATTTTTAAGTACAAACTCTTGAAATTATGTCGCAGCAGGTGCCAGTCAGTTTAATTGGAAGGTTGGTGGTGATGGTGATTACATCGTGCTACCAAAAACATCCGAGTCACATGGATCAACATCCCTTTCGACATCCACAACCACAATTTGGCAACGGTGACGGACACAAAATCAGAATTGTGTTCAAAACCCTGTATATATCTCTACAGTGTTACGTCCGACCACCATTCCAGCAGGGTATTCTTTATGGAAAGCCGTCTGTATCGAATATTGAGAACTCAAATTCATACTATCAGGAGATTGGAGAGCTTGCGATGGCTTGGGGGTTATCCTTTCTTAACCTACCGATATACGGTCCATATAATTCCAATGCGATGGGGTGAAGATGGTTGGAACTGTCCGGGTTAGGATGAATTCTTTCTTCTTTTAATGTTGACTGTTAGTCTGTCAGGTGATGACTCAAGGGAGGCGGAGACGGAGTGAGAAACAACAGGAGAAGGGACACGATGAGTGTATTGGCCAGGTCGAGACTAGGGTACAAGATGAAAAGGGGTTGTAAAAAGGTTTCGGTCGGCGAGTTGGAGCTGAGAACGACTAAGACGACAGGAGCCTTGATTCCGTGTTAACTCTGCTTGTAGAAGGCAGAGGGAACACAGGATCGAGGACTATCTACTTGCTATAGTGAGATTATGTAATACACGAAAAGGGAATGATGAAAACAGAAAGTGTCCTATATCAATAAACGCGACACTCCCTCCTGATGTAGCGACTCTTTAAGTTACACATCATGAACTGGGTCGTTGGAAGGGGATCCTATGACTCCCATAAGTAGACGGAATCGATCACACAAATCGCATGAGAGGGGTTTAGTGAGGATATCCGCGATCATATCAGCGGTTTCAATGTAGACAGGGGTGATTTTTCCTTTGTAGACCGCGTCTCTGAGCCAGAAGAAATGGTGATCCAAATGCTTCAGCTTCCCCATATGTTCGGGATTCTTGCTGACCGATATAGCAGACTGATTATCCATGAGTAGATCCGATGGCCCTTTCTGGTTGTATCCAATTTCGTCGAGGAGTGTGCGCATGCAACATAGAGCGTGACCAGCCTCGCTGGTGGCCACAAACTCTGCCTCTGTTGTCGACATTGTCACGATAGACTGAAGCCTACTGGACCAATCTACCACTCTGCCTCCGAGTGTGATGACATATCCGGAGGTCGACTTTCCATTGTCGACATTTCCACCATGGTCAGCGTCAGAATACATGCGGAACATTTAGAAGTCAGGGAGGGCTGCTTCCACGGAATACTCGATACGATAATCTAAGGTCCAGCGGATATAGCGAAGTAAGTGTTTAAAGGCACGCCAATGTTCGATTCCGGGGTTGGAGTTATACCTGCATAGTACACCAACGGCATATTGCAGATCCAGGCGTGTGCAGCATGCTAGGTACAGGACACCTCCTGTTGATATGCCTACGAAGCGGTGTGCCGTGCACAAAACACAAACAAATTAAAGTAAAGGGGTTGGGCAAGCTACTTCGCAATGAGTGGCTCTGAGGGTTGCAAATTGAGGTTTCGGGAGCGTAGGCAGTGATGAGGAGTCAGATGTTGAAGTGTACTAACTTATACAAGGCTTGATAGGGAGACCGAGTGACGATATACGATGTTCGAGGGCTGAATACGATGTTCGAGGGCTGAATACGAGGTACGAGGGTGCTAACGAGTTACGAGGACGCGGTTTCTGAGTTCGAGACGGTGAGATACGACGATATACCAGGGATATGAGGTTCTATTCTTCAAAGTAGACTACATATAAGCTTATATAGGTAGAACTTGAGACTCTAAAGGGTTTAATCAAAGCAGAAAAGGAATTAAACAAGCAAAGGGGGAGCAGGAAATGGTACAGAGTAGCGCAGAGAAAAGGAAATGAATTAAAACAAATATCGAAACCTATTAGAAATCATCCGAAACCGCAGGTATGCTCTGTAAAGACTAGCCAAGACATTTTGAGGTGTTTAGTGACCAAGGGGTGTTCGGTTGGGCCTCGGTTACCTTTGATTGGCTTCAGTCATACCCTGGAGGTCTTTAGTAGATGTTGGTAGGCGATTTGAACCCTCTAAATGGTGTGGAAAACTTGGAAAATGGGTTTACTGAGTATAGGGGACTGCAGTGCGTATCACCGTCCCTTGTATGTAGGAGTACTTAGCCATCTCAGCTCGCTCCTCTTCCGTTGTGGGGCACTGGGCTTTTGATAGCTTTTTGGATGGATCCATAGGCGTCGAAATGGGTTTGCAATCAAGCATCCCAAATCCTGCAAGAAGGTCGACCACATACGCACATTGATCTATCCACAGCTTGCACGTTTTACGATCGCGGGTAACACGTACTCCCAGCAAGGGGTACCCAAGTTAAAAATCCGCTACACAGACATGTCTAACACGTTTAAGGTCTATGATAACCCCCCTACCCCCCTCTACTTTCCAAATAAGGAAATTTCACGTGACTATTCTGCCAGCCGCCACTTCTTTTGAGCTTGCCCCACACGTAGTCCTGCATTCTTCTTATATTCCTCATCGCAGAACCAGTTTTCTGAAGGTTGCTCTACCAGTCCTTGGCATGTAAGATGGTACTAGTCAAAAAATTAGTATCCAAAGCTCACAAAAGGCCTCAAGAATTGTACAACAAAATTGCAATCTGGTGAGTTACAATGCAAGAGCTCACTGGCTGACACCTGTTAGATAACTGATAATGGCAATGTACTCACGTTCTTCTTCTTTGACTTTGCCATCACATCAGGGAAGCGTGGGCATGGCACTTGGAACCCAAGAGTCAAGAGTCGAGACAAAAAAATAGCAATGATAAGTAATGTGACCAAGTTGATGTCAGTAAATGGCTGGACTTAGTGACCTCTGGCTATTCTTGAGCTGTTTTCGAGATCATAGCATTTTAAAAAAGCATACTCATATTAACATTGGTCAAGAGAGTAGAGATATTACAGATACTTTCGCCAAAAACACCTTCCCTGTAAGTACAAAAACTTACATGTTTAAGGTAGCCTTCATGACCCTCCCCCCCCCCAGGTAGTGTCTCGGAATTTGCCGCCTGGTACCCCTTGACTCCCAGCAGACCGACGGTGGGTCCGAGGTGCCGTAGCTTGAAGAATTTCCTAAGTTCTTCAATGAGGCGAAGTATGGCAGGGCGATCGGTGGAGGCAATTGTCATGTCGTTGATGTGCACAGGGATGATAATGCAAACTCTGTTGCGGATGTAGCAGTATATGCATGGATCTGATACAATGCAAGTGAATCCGATGGATAGAAACACCTTGTTCATATGTTTGTGCCATAGGTAAGCACCTTGCTTTAGACCGTACATGCCTTTGTGCAAAAGACCAACTACAGGTCCGTCGCCAGGCTTTTTGACAGTTCCAGCTGGGAGAGTCTTGTCAGTGCCATCAGGGAGGCGCAGGTAGAGTTCCATGTCGGCAAGGCTATTCAGAAAAGCTGCGGTAATATCTACAGACTCAAGGTGCATATCTTCAACTGCGGCAATTGCAAGGATCGTGCGGACCGCTGACCATTGTGCTGTAGGTGCGAATGTTTTGTCGTAGTCCACCCTGGGGCATTGACTAAATCCCTGTGCAATGACTCTCGCCTTGAAATGCTCAAGTGATCCATCAGGCATATGCTTGACTTTGAATACCCAGTGAGAACCAATGGATCGTTGGCCAGCAGGGAGATAAACTGCTGTCCATGTTCTGTTGATTTTGTGGTTATTCATTTCCTCCACTATTGCCTTGTACCATTCCTCAGCGTGGTCAGAGTTGACTGCCTCTTTGTATGAGCAAGGATTGGTATCGTGAGCGCCAACCTTTAGAGCTGTGTGATCGTCAAGATTGACGACCATATGGCCATACCCAGCAATATCCACCCCGGTTTTGACAAAAGCCCACCCAGCAAGCATCAAAGCTTCATCTGAGGCGAGATTTAGATCGAAATCCACAATCTGGCAGCCGTTGGCGTCAACAGGGCCAGCTTGAACATCCCAGAGAGGTTCATCATCTTCCAGAGGAGGAGGAATGATGGGATTGTTGGCAGGGGCTTCCACAGGAGCATGAACGAGAGGTGATACCTTCAGTTTCTGATGAGTGACAGCATCATCGTACATCAAGGTTTGTGTAGGCATAGGGTTACATTGCCTGGTAGAGCGGCGAGTACCTGGAGCATATGGTTCAGCCACAGGCATGAGAGGGCGAACAATAGGAGGATCATTGGGAGGAGCATCTGGAAGTTCAGGTGCTGCAACTCCCTCCAGATGTACCACAGATGGAACAGCCAGTGGGTTGACGTCGACAATCGGTGCGGTTGGATCTTCCATGTCATAAGGCTCAGTGGGAGGACCAAAGTCAGAAGGAGAAGGTGGTGGTTGATCAGTAGCGGAGGATTGCCCTGAGAGTCCAGGGAATTCGGATTCATTAAAGATAACATCATGCGAAACAATGATTTTCTTTGTGAGCGGATTATAAACCATCCATCCTACGTGGTTCTCTGGGTATCCAATAAAGACTCCCTTAACAGTGTGACCCTCAAGACTCTTACGTTTGTTGTGCCCGACTAGAACGTAGGCGCGGCATCCATTGACTCATAAGTGACCAATCTTTGGTTTGCGACCTTTAAACTCAGCAAATGGTGTTGTGGATTTATTGAGCGCCAACGTGGGGCAACGATTATGTACGTGTGTGTAGGCTGCAAGGGCAAAGTTCCAGAAACTTGGTGGAAGATGGGCATCTGTATTCATAGCAATAATTAATTCCTGTATGGTACACATGACACGTTCCGCTACTCCATTGGACTGTGGGGTGGCTCGTGTGGTGAACTCAATGCGAATACCTTCAGATTTGCAAAATCTTAAAAGCTCTCCAAGCGTAAATTCACTGCCCTCGTTGTTGTGAAAACACTTTATTTTGTGACCGGTTTGCTTCTCCATGAGTGCCTTGAATTTCTTGAATGTGCTGTAAAGGTTGCTCTTTTTCCACAAAGGGTAGTCCATGAGGAATCACGTGTGATCATCAACAAAGACTACCCAATAATTGTGACCGTAGTAACTCAAAGTTGGCATTGGGCCGTGTAGATCGCTGAACACACAATCGAGCGGCGCTGAAGCTCATTCAGCGTTTGCAGATGGAAAAGGGTGTCGATGCTGTTTGCCATTAATGCATGATTTGCAGAAGTCACTCAATGGTGTATCAGATGTTATCTGGAGATCGGACGATAGCTGCTCATGTATCAGTTGTTCGAGCCTGTCTTTTCCAATATGGCACAATTGGCGATGCAATAGTTCACAATCAATTGACCCTTGTGTGGCGATGAATGTGCATTCCATGACGCTAGCGATGTGAAGAGCATGTGCACCTGCTGCGTAAGTGACAACATATCTGTCAAGATATGCGACTTTGCGATCGTTGACCGTTGCGGTGAGAGTGAGGACAGAACCATGCGTGAATGATATTTTGCATTTAACGATCTTGACAACAAAGCCATGGTCCAATGTCAGACTAAGGACAGAGAACAAGTTGTTTGATAAGGCAGGTACATGAAGGACATTTGTGATTAAGACTGTACACGAAGCAGCTCCCTCCGGTTGCAACAACACGTCTCCCTTGCCCACTGAATAGACAGTGTTATTGTCTGCAAGGTTGATAGGGATGTGCCATGGTACATATGAAGAGGCGGTGAACCAAGTACGATGAGGGGTCATATGCGCAGTGGCCCCTGTATCTGCATTCCAAGCATGGTCAGTGGAGAGAAGGAGGGGCGATGTAGCGGATAGACAAATGGCGGCATCAGCACTGACAGCGGGTCCATTGCATCCAGCTTCTACGGCAGGAGTTTTGGCTGCTGGGGTGGCAGGGGTGGCAGGAGTGGCAGCAGCAGCAGCAGCAGCAGCACCTCCACGACCACCTCCATGCCCTCCCCGCTTCTTCTTTCCTCATTCTCCGTTACTAGATGCTTCCTGTCGTCCCAGAGCACGCGTAGCTGCGTATTTGGGACAGTCCACCATTGTATGAGGACCATCACATATGTAGCACTTCATGACACGAGTGGCAGCAGCAGCAGCAGCCTCCAGGTTGTCGCGTGCACCTGCATGTTGAGTCTCCTCGGTGCGGAACGCCTCGAGAACGGTGGCCTTCATAAGGTCTGTAAGAAGAAGAACTGAAGAAATAAATGAACTGTACTCTTCGCAAGGAAGAGCACAGATCATAGCCATAATGATTAACTCCTCGTTGAGAGTCTTCAAGTTGTAGCTCGTGGGGCGAAGTACTTGTACTTGCTGCATCAAGCCTTGGATGCGGGCAGACAAAGCAGTTAATGATTTGTTCTCCTTCAATCAAATAGATAGCAAGTTGTTGAGGGAATTGAATCACAAGTTAGGAGCCGATTTGCTGTGGACTTCCTTAAGCTTATTCCACATGGCCTGCAGATCAGTACGGATGTCATCGACGTGGATTTTGTTTTCTTCATCGAGGCACATATAGATTTTGCCTGCGCACTTGTTCTTGCGCCTTATGTAGCTGGTGTATTTGGTGCGTTCTGTTGCGGTGACTGGAATTGTAATGCCTGTCGAGTCCATGGTAGATTGAGGTATCGGGATTGTGAGCTCTGTGTTATCCGTGAAGCTGATGATGTCCAACGATAGAAGTCGTCCAAACATGGACTTCTCCCAATCCCTGTACTTCACAGTACCTCCAAGCTTGGGCACCAGTGTTCAGCTTGAGCCAGTGGTCTCGTCTGTGTCAGCCATTGCGATAGAAATAGGTCGAGCAGGAATAGATTGACAGTCGTGTTGTAATGATTAGAATCGAGTGGGAGGTGATTGGAGATTGGATAGCGATCTGCCTGGAAAACCAGTGAAGTTTGAGGTGACAGCGTTCAAGCATCAACGTGTAGAGCAGAGCGAATGTATCAGAGTGCGAGCAGCTGCGACACTAAATGTGGAGCGCTTGTTTGCGATGACTCGAGTCTTCTTAGTTCATGTAGGGTACGCCAGGGCCCATAACCTGTAAAAAGGTTTTGGTCAGCGAGTTGGAGCTGAGAACGACTAAGACGACAGGAGCCTTGATTCCGTGTTAACTCTGCTTGTAGAAGGCAGAGGGAACACGGGATCAAGGACTATCTACTTGCTATAGTGAGATTATGTAATACACGAAAAGGGAATGATGAAAACAGAAAGTGTCCTATATCAATAAACACGATAGGGGTCAGTGTCAGCCTGGCGCCCCAGTCTTACCACAGCCCCTTTCCATATTATCTTATCTTATACATTTACATACACGTGACTACAATCCCCAATCCCCATTCCTTTGACACAGACTTACACCTTAGACCTTATGCACTGTACGCACCTGTAGCCAGTCAGTTGTTCTATCGATATATCGTGGTCCTGTCATTCTCCGCATGACTCTCAGTGAGCCTGGTGACGCCTGGCTTTCAGTCAGATTATATAGGGATCCTTGATCCCTATATGATCAATGCCCAAAATGGTATCTACTCATAACATAGTCACAGTCAAATTTTGTTTACTGAGAGGACATGTTCAGCACAATGGGGGAACTAGGAAATGCAATTAGATTCGTGATGATCCCGGTGAGCAAAGGCATTGATAGTGTTGGAATATGGGAATCAAACGGCACAATTCCCGTGATCCCGTGCGCTGAACACGCAGCCACAAGTATGTAGATTTTTTATATAAACTGAATTCTCCGTTATAGAGTAAATTTAGTTAGTATAAATTGTAT
>JANCIO010000395.1:0-26368 GCA_027604855.1 Psilocybe subaeruginosa | reverse complement strand
TTATGGCACAGATGATCATCTACAAGGGATTTTGGAGTTCATAATGTCTGATGTGATTCTCTCTAATTTCCTGATGCGCCTGCATGCAGCGATTTCCTTCATTGTTCTTTGGCTAAGCTTATACAGACGCATGACCCCATCGACGAAAGCTTGAGGCACAGTAAAACATAAGGGAAGCATCTGAATGCATGTAGACGCTCTACGACTACTTGTATCTCGGTGGTTGCACTGCTCCAAGTGAGTCGGCATCAAATGTGGAGGTCATGGGCGCCTATACAGCAAGCCATTGTGACTTGGCTTGGTAATCTACTTATGAATGCTTCCGAGGTGGATTATTGCTTGCCGTCAATTAAAAGCTGCGTTCATTGAATAGAACCAATCTACACATTTGACCTTCTTCATTGGCTGAATAACGACTGAACGCATAGAATGTTCCACAAGTGTAATTGGATAGATACCATAGACATGATATATATACAAGGAAATAAGATCCCACTTCTGCTTCCAAATACAATATGAACAGTATGAGAAAAGGATTCTTCTAAAAAGCAATAGAGAATGTCACAGACTTCCCAATACATTAACAACTAGCGCTACCGTGCATGTGACAACTGTAACATACCACCCGGATCCAACTCGAAGACCCGTAGCATCACTTGTAGCATCAGGGGTGACACTACTCTTGCTCTTCGAAGTTGACGGAGCAGCATGGGACTTAGCAGTGTTGGTAGGTGGGAGCCCACTTGTTTCCAGCTCGGCGAATGGCTGATTCCACAGCATGTAAGGTTGGGCGATGAATTTGGGATCCCCTTTCTTTAAGAATGAGAGGAGTTTTCCGTCTGCATCACCATATACAGAAGCAACGGCTGCAATGTTCGGGTAAAGTTCTTCGACATAGTTAGCTTCACCGCTGGTTGTAGCAGGGATAGTCATCGCAAAGTCAAGAGCAGTCTTGATTGTGGCGCCTGCTGTGGTTGTTTTGTTCCAAACAGTGGACGACGGATCGGCGTATATAGAAAGCCTGGCGTTTGTCTACCTCACGGTTACTGACACGGGGAGAATGAAGTTGGAGATGTAGGACTCACGATCATAGCAGCAAGATTGTATGCTCTATAATGATATGGGCGGGTACGTGCCGCCTCTAGAGGCTACATTGAATGTTTAGCGAGCCACAGGGAACAAATCTTTTTGACAGACGTACTTGTTCTCCATTCGCAGAGATTTGGGCCAAATATATTCCATTGAAATATTCATCAATTACTGCCTTTGCCCCGGGGGTATCATTGACGATGAGTTTCAGAGCCGCGAGCTGGTTGAAGTAGAAAGTGCCGTGATTGCTATTCACAAAATTAGATATGGTAACAAGAAAAGATTAAGGGAAGGAGTCACTTGTTAGATTCCTTCTCTTCGATTGCCAGCTCAGCATTTTCGAGCCAAGTGATATATTCCTTGGACCATTCAATGAACCGATTGTCGATGTCGGCTGTCCAAGCAGCACTTTTTCCTTTGCGTAGAATCAATACAGCCGAGGCAACTTTTGACATGGCCTTAAGATCTCTACACACCGTACGCATAAAAAAGTCAGTATCTTGCTGGAACGGTATAAATACTATGCAGTGCTCACAGTACGCCAGTACGACTGCCAACTTGTCCGGTAGGACCTCGCTGCATCTGCGCAAAGTTTAGATTCGGGTTCATGGCCGTGGCCGAGTCCAGGAAGTACGCGTTAATAAATTTAACTGGGCATTACGGCATTTGTAAGAGGCAAAACCCGTATTGAGGAACATCCAGAGACGAACCAACATTCGCCTCAAACGTAGCTTTGTTGTCGGCATCCATAGCCCAGGCAATCGCGTTGTAAAATACCGCCTCGGCGAAATCTTGGAAATCGCCAACGTTGTTGACAAGGCGGACATCGGGGTTAAATTGACCGTCCCGATTGACATAGGTGCACGTCACCCAAGCTGAAAGAAATGTTAGAGAAAGAAAGAATAGTGTTCAATGGTCTTTCTTACTTTGTTCAGGAGTTAGGGCGGTTGTATTTCCAGCGTTCGAACAGTCTGGCCACCAGCTATAAGATATGTTAGCTTACACATATCCAGCCGTTAAACACGTCTTACTATGGTGCCCAACTCATAAAATCATGCTTATCGCCTGAAGGCGGGGTGGCAGATTTGTTAATGACGGCTATATGAAGTTCATGTCAATTTTTGGCCCAGATTCCACGGCTGACAGAATGCTATTCAAACTCACACCAAGGTCCTTTAGCAGCCAGAGTTTTGGCCCATGCAGCGGCGGTCGTTTGGGCGGCGTACGTGTAGTTGCCTAAGTTTTTTGTCAAAAAGTGGTCAGGATCGACAAAGTCGTTAGCATACGCCGTTTGAGCAACAGCGCTAGTGAAGAGTGAAAGGAGAGTGGCGAGTGGAAGGATCGTGTGGCGCATGCTAGGCATGCTTGCTCAATGCTGAAGGTTAGGTCGTGGTTATAGAGCAAAGGAACAGTGCATAAGTAACATCTGTGTGAGGGGGGGTTTGCAATGCCAAGTCGGCTCTCGCCGGTCCTGCATGGTCAGGACCTGTGGTTGTTCAATTACATAAGTTGTTGCCGATCGCCCTGACCCGATGTCTTCAAGATTACCTGTAGCTTGGCCTCTTGTACGACTTCGACATATCGCTCCTTTATGTTATAATCAGGCCAGTTTGTGTAATAGTGGGTATACGCTTCAACTTGCCTATGGAGACCTATGAGCGCCGAAAATTCGCATATCATGTTTGCATTCCTAAGCTACTTGGAATACAGCGACTTGCTGTCCAGTCTCAGATATGTAGACAAGTGGTTAAGAGATTATTAAGAGATGTACATCTGATTAGCATCAACGGGCAACGACGGCCATTGGAAAAGCTTGGCATTTTCTTTTTCGTGAGGGAAGCTTTAAGTCACTTACGTAATTTGCCGTTGACCCCGTCGGTTGCTAGGACCTAAGCGCGCGTAAGTGGCCAACGCGGCGAAGCACAAACGAAGCCAGGCGTAGCATCAGGTAGTAAGTAAGTATGTACATAGTAGCCTTTAAAATTTGTTCATACAAATTTCGGATTGGCTGCTCTCCAGAATACATTGGAACCAGTATATTCTATTTACCAAAGTTTCCCCAATCGGTGCAGCACAAGTGCAGTGAGTATACCCAATTGTATCATACCGCGCTCCATGTCTCTTGGAGTGGACTGATCTTTTTGTCCGGTGAATATCCTATCTCCTCAACCTTTGCTGGACTTTGTACTGCTTTGTCGAAGCTGTGTACCTGGGCTTGATTCTCTCCAGAGGAAATTCCAGAGCGTAGCTTGACGCTTTCGCTCCATTTGGGACGAGCTGGGCCAATATTTGAACGAGTGTGCGATTCTCTAAGATTAAGAACTAGCCGGCAAGACAAAACAACTTCCAGAATAAGAGTTGCCCTGATAATGTGTTCAATTGTGTTTTCAGTTATTTCTGGACTATGTGCTGAAGGAAAAGTCATGGACGTACGGAAGATTTACTGCTCGCAGAGGCTTTGCCGTGGTGAGAAATATAATGACGTTCACTGCATTCATGGAGAAAATGGCGAAGAAATATAGAAGTCCATCACGCCAGATGATGTCGAATATACCATGAGTGCCAATGTTCATTTTTTTCTTCCACATGTCATATGCCCTCCAGGCCGTTAGACTGTTGATATCCTAGTCAGTACCAGCACTGATTAACCCACAGTCAAAGGGTCTGACAGGAATGTTATTGTGTCAAAGAGCAAAGGCATTGTCTGATGAGTGTAGGCTAATTAGTTTTGATAGCTCATATGGTGAACTGAACCCGCTAACCCAAAATGTGACGAGCCAACCAAAAGGACCGATAAGCACTCCACACTGAGGTTGCGAGCCTGTGGTAGACCTTGGAGCAGGAGAAGGCGGAATTTTACTAATTGCCATCCCACAAATGATAGCCTCTGCCACTAATATCACCAACAGAGGAAATCCAACTACTTTGTTCTGCGAGAAAACCTAACACTCTGACGTCAAGCGTGCTCTTCTAGAAAGGGAACGGACATACTGCATAAACACGACCTCCTAATATCATCTGGGAAATGATTGTGGATATCAAACCTCCGATAGGCTGGAAGAAGAATATTCCTATTATTACATCGCACAAAGCGTCAGTTTGAATTTGAGTCGAGTCAAGAATCCGCAGACTGACGCTTGCATGTCGACGGATTCCATGCCCCGGAGATAAGTGCTACAACAAAAGAGAACCTTGTACCCCATTATTAGCTGTTAGGTGGCAGTATAATTCGGCGCTAAAACCCACTGCACGGCACCAAAATAACGATTTGCTAAATAAAACGTCGTCAGTTATTTTATCGTAGATAATGTTATGTTAACAACCTAGGTACAATGCACTCGAAAGCTTCAGACAAGTAGAACGGAAAGCCGGAGTCAACAAGAGTAAAGAAAGTAAAAAGGGAATGAAACCTACATTCATAGGTCTCTTCCAAATCAATCTATACTCTCGAGGCAGACAAAGAATCAGTTCCCAGCCAAAGATACAAAATCTGGGATAGAGTCCACTGATGTTAGCCTCTTATCACTCAGCATGACTTTGTACCAACTAACGCGCCAATTGTCCAAGTCAAAATGGCTTGCCCTTGTTTCTGAGCCACAAGAGCATCGTGAGGTATCTGTAGGGAGGATTCTCCTGCTACTGCTACGGAATTCGACATCCCTTCCGAAGTGGGAGTGGTGTACAACGAGTGGAGAACAGCAAGCGAGCATTGGGCGGCCTTATATCTGATCTATTATTTGCTACCACAGGATGGATGTCAAGTGGACAAAAGGTGGAGATTACAGCATGGTGCATAGACTAGAACGGAAAGCTATTTGGAGATATTGAAACTGAATGTGTTTGTGGAGCTGTATCTCGTATGTCAGATGAAGGAATAGTTCCTTGATGTCCCTCTGGCTTGCAACCCCAGAAAGATCGGTGTAAGGAAGTGACAGCTGTCAGCAGCAAAGAGATCATGCTTCAGAACAGTGTGATCAAGCCTGAAGGAGGCAAGAAGTATCACAGAATGCCTGATTATCAGAAAAATACTTGAGCAAAATCTTTCATACTAGGTTATACACCACTTATAGGTCGAATGAATTTATATTACGAGAAGGTGCCTGGAGTATCTCAAAGATTCTTCCTTGAACATTTGAGCCTTCGCAATAATATTCATTAAACACGATACATTAAACACGGATATATGGATCAATCAGCAACGGATGAACTCGACAGACAGAGATCATGACATACCTCCTCACAATAAGTATGCGAACTGCAAGGAGTGGCTAGTAGGCCAAAATACCTCGGCCCCACTCCGTCTTTTCGCCGCAGACTGTCAGATACAATTCTTCTGAGATACACTGATACAGCCAGTGCTTGAGTTATTGTTCATCATATCTCCAGGTATGCGTAGGGAGAATAGGCTTTAGACCAGGTGTACGCCCCGGCAGCAACATTTTTCGACACTGCATCGCTCATCCCCAGATATGTACACCCCAGCCCCTACATGCCTCAGTTTTGCATGTCCTTGCCACGGTAAAAAAACCTGTGTCTCTTTCAATTCCTTCTATCTTGAACATGACACTCCCACAGCCGAGAGTTCCGCAGGTGATATTATCTCCTGCCTCTTCATTAAGTCATTAAGCGAGCGTTTTGACCACGACTCCTTTCCAGATGGTAAACGTTGTATAACGTCCCGATAGGTGCACGTATATCCACCGCTTGCAAACTTTAACTCACGAAGAACTTGTCTCCAATTTGGGTGAACCAACCACGACCCGACTTTTCGGTTGATACTTGATGCATTCAGCAGGTATATAGAAGGACATATGATGATAAGTTGGCACTTGCGCAGACATCTCCTCCAAATTTCCCCGCATGAGAACAGTCCAGAACCAAGGTCTATGAGCGCAAGGACGATAGACAGTGTAGCACCCCTAAAATATTGCAGATAAATATTCGAACAATGTTGTTCCCCTTCGCAGCGGCGACTCGAGCATGTAAGTTATTAATAACACTCACCGGGATGATCTGGGCATCAGGGAGGTAATCCTATGGAACAGTGCATGCAGTATTCGAATCTGCAAGAGTAAATGACTAGCAAAATAAATGAGGATTGGATCATTGTATTTTATTTGATCGTTGGTTGCCAGAGAGGAAATAGATTGAGTAATTCTTGCGCGGGTAGCCCTTTCGTCAAAAGGCATGGGCATCTGGCTATATGATAGACCCATACAATCTCTAAGGAATATTGAAATCTCACGAGTATCGTAAATGTATCCCTTCTTCCTGGGAAGATTTCGGTAGGTATTAATGCCAAGAATGATGGCGGAAGAAAACGATAACGGTCCTACGGAAACAAGTAGCGTAAGGTATGCCATTTAACATTGTATACGCACATGGTTTCAAGTCACTCACCAAAGCGATTACAAAATTTCCCCCATGTAGGTGACTCCCTATTGTAGATACAGTTTATCTAAAATAGACTAGAGAGTGGGATTAAAAGTGTAGTCGGTTTTTGGGGAATAATCTCGAAGGAATCCAATGCAGTGGTCAAGGTGATGATAACCTCATGGTTATCATCCCCTGTTGCGTTTCTGTGTCACTCAGCCTCCAGCACAGTCACTAAAATGGGATCGAAGCCGAAGATCTCAGCGATAAACTGCCTACCGATAGCTAGGATATAATTTATTAATGAATGGCTGTAAGTTAAAATAATGAGGCACCAACGCAACGAAGACAACGCAGCTAGGGCATCGTGCTCATCTCTTTGTTGGATTCGTCGAGAGCCAGTAGGGCATAGTCTTCTCGAGCGTAGGGATCAGTTTCAATAACCTTTCGGCCTCTCGTGACCTGTTCATCCCAAGTAGGGTTGTCCCCCAAAAAACAGTGCCATTAGCTCGTACTTCATCTCTTTCAACTTGTCAAAGACAGACTCGTGAATGAGTTGGCCAGGTAATATACCACGAGGGCTTTGACGACTAGGGGGCCTAAAAATACGAGGCGCTTATCGGACTCATATCACAGCCTGTTGAAACCATACCTCTTTGACGTCCCCCTGAGGACGTGCAGATCCGTCGGAGTACTTTGAATCAATGGAATTGGTTGGACTCGCGCCTCCATTTGAATACTCCGGTAGGAATTTGACTCGTAGCTCGAGTAGAGAGCAAGTGCGCGCTGGAAGATACATACATGCCTCATGCCAGTAGTTGTCTCAGGGAGGTTTGGACCTCGGAAGACGCCAATTGCTGACACAGTATCTCTAGAGGATTAGTAGTTGATTTCCTTTCTACACTGTCTCGAAGAAAGACACAAGACTCACCGGGAACCAACAAAATGAACTCTAACGCTCTGCCGAGAAAGTGTTTGTTTGAAGCGCTTACACAGCTCATCAGACTCCCCCAGCTCTTTGACCTTTTTCGTTGCAACAGTTCGGGTATAAAGATCATACGTACTGTATAGTTCTTTGTGGGTAAAATCACAGTCCAAAACAGAACAACGCAATTTCCTCGTAGTTTCCTTTGTGAAGAAAGCCAACTTGAATATTTCGATGTAAGGGAAGTTGAAGCATATGGGACGGTCGCGTCACGATTCCAAAATTTCATACCTTTTCTATCATACTAGCTATGACGCAAACCTGATAAGCACCCACAGAGAGCCCTTGAGAAGAATGTGCTCTTAAGAAAGAGTTATATGCCCAGCTAAGGTAAGTCAACTCACCGAAAAGAAAGATACGGTCTTCGGGTTTATAGTTCTCTGACAACCACTCGTAAGCGCCGAGGACTTTGGCTTTGAATTTTCCGCGACAAACATCAAAGCCCGACAAAAATGAGAGAGGTAAAGAACTTACGTTGCGAAAGCTTTGTCAATGGTATGTCGAAAAACTATCTCCAAGCTCTAAAGGAAAACCATGGCTTGCTGTCTTTGACATAGGTCCCAATCCCGCTGTTGTAATATCTCAGCTGATATTCTCTTTACGAGACGACTGTACAGCTCTACTATATTGGTGGCCTGGTGGTGTAATATATAAGAACTCTACAGCTGATAACCTTGGAATATAAGTCCCTATACCCGGTACGGCCGGGTAGAGTCGCAATGGCCGGGTCTATGTATTTTCTACGATCTTTTACGATCCAGGATGGAAGAGCTGTATCTTGGGGAATTGGTTGACGGTAATGTATACTCAATGGAATGCACAGCTCATGTATATGACGGAAGCAAGAGGTAATCATGTTATTGATTTTTACATTAGAGGCTAACAGGCGAGCGGCGACATACGCGGCAGGTAGTCGCGTACAGGCAGTTTACACACAGATGCAATATATAGCATGCCAGCTTCTGCCGCTGTCGAAAGACAGTGCGCAGTATATCAGATGGATTCGAGTTAGGGTCACATATCCAAGGATTGTTTGAATAGAACCTTACAGACAGCTGTATAATAGTAAGCTTTAGGCCAGCTGGAGGCACAGAATACTCACTGATATGCAGAATAGAGGTGAATGGACAGTTTTACAAGAGGCAGGTCACTGGAGCTACGTTTTTTACTGTCCTGGAAGACTCCACACTGGATCGTGGTACTCGAATATCTTGCTTAGACCTCCTGTAACCGCTGGAGCAAGGAACGTGGATACCCCAGTTTTGCGATCATATGTCTCGTATGATGAAGCAAGGCGTTTTCCCCCTCCCCCAGGAAGATCTACAATGAACTGGGGAGTGAGGAACCCACCGATACTACCACGTATCTGCATCTCCAAGTCCAGAATAGTAGAAAGTGGAGTGCGGAGGTCTTCGACACCCCGCACCATGTCGCCTTGATACACATAGTACTGATTGGAATTAAACAACAAATAAGTAGACAGCTCCTAGATATGAGCATAAGCTTACGGGTTGTATGTTCATGTTGGCCAAATTATTAATTAATGTTTTCATAATGGATACGTCGTCGTTAACCCCACGGAGAAGAACCGTCTGGTTTCTCACAGTGACACCATTCTCAAAGAGCTTCTGGGCGGCGAGTTTTGTTATCCAGGTTATTTCGTTCGGGTGGTTGAAATGGGTGTGGACGGCGACGGCTTTACCCATCTTCTTACCCATATTTGATATTGCGATCAGTGCAGAGCTCCACGTGTCGTTGGCGTCTAAGATACGAGATGGGCAAACGGCAAGACCTTTGGTTGCGTAACGAAAACGTTTGATGTGAGGAATTGAGAGCAAACGTTCACCGATATGGTAGAGCTGTTCTGGGGAAAGGTAGTAAGAGTCACCACCAGAAACTACGATGTCGTTTAACTGTGGCGTGTTCTCTATGTAGTTGAAAACCTCCTCCCAGCGACGTTTTGTAGGTTTCAAGGAGTTCTTGGTTACAGTGCTGGTATTTGCTCCCACTGCATACGAGCGAGTGCAAAAGCGACAATAGACGTTGCAAACCGACGTAGCTTTGAATTCTTTCAATCATCTGGGACCAAAGTTATCGAAGGAATGACTGCTCACCTAGGAAGAGGGCTTTGGTTGGGTACCGATGGACAAGGCCTTTCACAGGAGAGTCATGCTCCTCGTTGAGAGAATCGAGTTTAAGCCTGTGGTGATCTGGGATTAATTCGCTTCCCATTGGAATGAACTGACGGCGAATTGGGTCGTCGATAGGATTCGACCAATCAATGACACTCAGAATGTGAGGGGTTAAGCGAATAGCCATCGGTGCCTTGGATATCGCGTCCGAGACGCTGTTGATGAATATATCCGGGGTGTTGGCAGTTGTGACATGAGGCAGAGCAGTTCGGGAAGGCGGAATGTTGCTGGGAAGCACTGCAGTAAGAAAATCACGCAGTTTTTTCTCTCCTTGAACACTGTTTGAAAGCTATTGAATCGTAATAAGCAACATTCATGGGTGGATGATTAATGATGAACGACTGACCTGCCATTGATAACTGAGGAACTCATCATCAGTGATGTCCTTCCAAAGAGGTATTTTTTGCCAGTATGGAACATTAGCAGAGTCAGAGCTGCTGGAAAGATCGTGATGTGTGCCCGGCGGAGGCCGCATAAAGCGTCCTGTGACTCGGTCGTGCTCAAAGATTCCTGTCAGTGGAAAAGGGTTTTGGACCGTATGTTCACTGGCCAAATCATGCGCATGATGTTGAGAGGCGCTCTCGCTCAACTGAACACAAGCCCCGTCAGTTCGGAAGTAGCGAGTTAAATATTTGAATGTGTTCTGAGAGCTGTGCCTAAGCACGCTATAGGCGACAGGAAGGCGATTGTAATTGACCATGGCGATGAGCATCGTTCAGCGAACCCGAGGAATGGCTGAATTAACCCGTGCAGAGGAAAATGGGATCGAAGTGGATCGAGGTGGTAGCAGCCGTGACGGGAAAATGATGAAGACACTGCTCTATTATACGGCGAGGACCGATTAATGTCCATGGGCTAATTAAGCACATTGGCGCAATTTGCTACCAATTTGCCATGCCTGTGGAACCACTGGTATGCAGCGAATAAGCCGCGCTTCTGAGCCGGATATCTCTGGGACGTTACAGATTCCTATGAACTGCAAAACGAATAGGTTGGACCATTGGTCATAGAACCCAACAGTAGACCGTTTTCGGAAACAAAATTATTGGGGTACTTGAGTTTCTGTGCCATATTTAGGCTTCTAGTAGCCTTTTCTGATGCATACGACTTGAAGCATGGAACCATCGAAGCAATTAACGTCACCAATGATGACATACAAAAATCAGGTGATTTATAGACAAGAGCAACCACTATGTTCTCAAGTGTAGTTAAACCACTCTGTGAATTGGGGGAATTAGACAGAATTGACAAAGGACTGGTCCCAGCGAGCAATGCAGCGGAACTGAACATTGTTGGGCAGACTACAGAGGCTGGCTGGAACGTAGATAGCATGGTGTCGTCGCATGGAGTGGCGTAAAGCATAGTTCATTAATACAGAACCCTTTTTCGGATCTGCCACAGTCTGCCACACCAGCAGAACGAGGTCCGAATAGTTCTGCCACCTACACGGAAGATTGTTCGGACACTTTGTTTAAGAACTTATTAGAAAGTGGTCAGTCTGAGAGAAAGCCCCAAAATGCCCGTCACTTACCCCCCGGATGCTCCTCCCGCCCTGAAAATAGCTTTCACGTATGACTCCCGATCGGAATGGCTGGCGTGTGGGTATTCCGCTGAGCAGTGTGCCGAGTTTGACGGCGATGAGACGATTGAAGGGATCGCGGCGTCGCTAAGGAAGCTCGGAACTGTGCAGATGATAGGCGGGTTGAAAGCTCTAACAGTGGCTCTCGCCACCTCCAAGCCAGACTGGGACATAGTTTTCAACATCTGCGAGGGATTTGGAAGTATGGGACGTGAAGCTCAGGTTCCTGCGCTTCTGGAAGCCTGGGGCATTCCCTTCACTTTCTCGGATTCGGCGACGCTGGGTCTATGTTTGGACAAGGCCAAAACAAAGGTGGAGTCCACGTTCAAAATATACAGTGGTATTAACTTCTGAACATAATATCAATTAGATGGTTTTGGATCATTACGGCGTGCCTACCGCACCTTTTGCCTGTGTTCCGCCGAGAAATACCTGGCCCGAAAAAGGTGTCTCCCCTATATCCATAATTCAGAATTCTCCACACAGCCATGCTTTAGAATCGTTCCCTCTCTTCGTCAAACCAGCTGCAGAAGGCACTGGCATGGGTATCACACAGGCCAACAAAGTCACTGATCATGAGCAACTTACAAAAGTTGTCGAGGACCTGTCTCGGCGTTATCCCACGCAGACAATATTGATCGAACGCTTTCTCCAGGGACGCGAGTTTACGGTAGGCATCATCGGGACGGGGGCGGAAGCTCGAGCAGTCGGTGTCCGAGAAATGGTTTTCCTCAAAGACAACCCGACATTTCTTAGCGACCCTACGACTGCTTATATCGATATGGACCCCGCCCTTCTCGACCTGGATGTGTACGGCTCTGACTCGAAGCGCGCCGGCAGTCTCAATCCCCAATATGTTAACCTCCATTTATCCAGTGACCCAGTAGCTAAAGGGGCAGCTGAAGTTGCTGTCAAAGCCTGGACATTGTTGGGATGTCGTGACGGAGGTCGCGTGGACATTCGCCATGATACGAAAAATGCTGATGCTGTCCCTAATTTTATTGAGGTGCGATAAACCGATCGGTTACCTCTAGGATTATCACTTACCATACGTGTTACTCAGGTCAATCCCCTTGCCGGCTTAACGCCTGGACTTTCTGATTTCCCGCAGCTCGCACAAGCCAACAACATCGGGTACGACCAGCTGATTTCCATGATCATAGATGGCGCGATTAAGCGAAGCAAGTCTATATCCGTGAACTAGCACCGCAAATTCATGAATGGTCATTCAACTGGCATGTAGATAGACGATCGGGAATCTGATGTAATGAGTGAGGTTATACATCAGGAATAGTTGACATAATGCCTACAATATCGCCAGTGTATCTTGTGAAAGCAGAAAAATATCTTCGTAAGATATGTTTTGAATAATAATGGACCACGGCATATCAATATTGTACCTGGAAGAGAATCGCCGCACCACCACGAATGTGTAGTTGTAATGAGGAAACCTTCCGTGTCTTAAGGGAGACAGGAGAATAAACAGATTATCGACATGTGTAGAGGTGATGAGAAAATTCCTGATAGGTGGAATATGGTTCGCAGTTCGTTGATAATTATCAACTTCGAGCGAGATGGAATAGAGTCGCCGTTACCAATAAGTTTGACGTAACTTTGAAACGTAGATAGAGCCTGTTCTGGAATAAAATGTGCGAGATCGACAAAGTGATCATTCGCAGGGAAGGGACTCTCGTTAGGAGCTGTTACAGGCGAAGAAAGATTGAGCAGAGCAAGAACAAGTTGACTGTTGCATGGAAAGTTTTTCGGCGACAAATATGAAATTCGCACGCCCCAGAAGTCGCCGGTCCGCTGGAAGTCATTTGCTTGAATTCGAACGCCCACGACCAGCGACGACCACCTATACCCCTTAGAGTTTAGAATGTCAACCATATCCAGCTTGGACGCATCCTTTATAATGGTTGACGACGACCGCCCGAATGTCTCGCTACCATTGCCGAAAGGCGAGCGAAAGGACCCAAAACCGGTATGCTGATTGATCTGTTTCTTCACGCATTTAGTCTAAGCCAAGTTTTCTTGTAGCCTTTTCATCCTTCGAAGGATTTATCTTATACACCTGGATCTATACCCTCATATGCGCACGATTGGTCGATCAATGGAACCGGAGGAGGGATATGGACGGAAGGACGCCATTTTGTCGACGCGTATGGACGTGTGTGTAATTTGAGAGGAGTGAATTTATCTGGTTCATGCAAAACGTTGGTTTCAATTGAGCTTTCCCGGAGCATGATGATATATCTATTGTACAGACCTGTTTATCACGACCACGAAAAATTTCCCGGAGATCATAGGTCAGTTACATTCGTTGGAAAGCCATTCCCACTGGATGATGCCCACGAGCACCTTTCTCGTCTGCGACGGTGGGGCTTGACGTTCAGTAAGTCTGCATTCAACAATTACTATGAAATACTCAAATTTGTCTGCAGTTCGATTCCTGGTGACTTGGGAAGCCGTAGAGCACGCAGGACCGTACGTGTTGACAGCAGAACCACTGTTGTTTAACATCTGACGTGCGTTTCTCGCAGGGGCATCTATGATATAGAGTATCTAGCGTACATCCGGAAACTTCTATCCATGCTTCCTCAGTATGGCCTTACAGCCTTCGTGTCTATGCATCAAGACGTCTGGTCACGATATTCAGGAGGCTCAGGGGCGCCTGCTTGGACGTTGGAGGTCGTTGGATTCGATCTGCATGCTATAGAGGAAACAGGCGCTGCTTGGTTGCATGGTCAGAGAGGGGGTGGGCACGTTGAGACTGAACGCGGATTGTGGCCTTGTGGGTACCATAAACTCACCGCTTCGACCATGTCGTGAGTTGTGCCTTTGTGTTCCAATGGTCCCTGCTGATGTTCGTTAGAACCTGCTTCTGGGCCGGAGATATATTTGCACCCAAGTTATTGGTCAAGAATAAACATAATCAAGACGTGCCAATTCAACAATTTCTTCAGAACTCTTTCCTCGATATGTGGGAGATGGTTGCGGGAGCTGTTGGAGACTTAGATGGGGTAATCGGCTTCCAGGCGAGTTTTGTGTATTTCCCCAAGGTACAGTTTTGCTAATTGTAACCCCAGATGATAAATGAGCCTCATCCAGGCTATGTCAACGTTTCTTTACACGCTTTCAACTACAACACTGATCTTCACTTGTCACACATTCGTAAGCTTCCCTCCTTTTCGTTGCTGCGTTTTCATACTAACATGGTATGGAAATAGCATCTGCTTTCCAATCATTTCAACTTGGTGCTGGACACCCGACGCTTGTACCAACATATACTCGCTCATTCCCTATGCCCACGAAGCTTACTTCATATACCACACTCAACACCGCTAAAGTCAAGGCCTGGCGCGCGGATGGACCGACTCAGGGAAGATGTCTGTGGGAGTATCACGACGTGTGGCGATGGAACAAAGTCACCGACAATGCAGTTGTTTTACGCGAAAATTACTTCCGCCAGCACCCAGACACTGGTTCTAAGGTGCGCTCGTTCCGAATTGCAGTCGTAGCTTGGCTGATGAATGTTATAAGATCGATTGGTATACCGATATGTATTACCCGCTTGCTAATAAATGGAGTGAAAGGATCAGAAGGGCGTCGTCTGATTCGAAGATTGTATTTTTGGAACCCCTTCCGAACGAGGTATGCCTTGCGAGTTGGGCATTTGATCCACTTTCTTGACGCCATCGTATAGTTTTGCCCCAAATCATGGACGAAGGAACATCGACCTGCGAACATGGTCTTCGCTCCTCACTGGTATGAACCGTTTCATTTCGTGAAGAGTTTGTCTCATAAAGATGTTTGATGTAGGTATGATCTTAATGCGCTCTTCGCGAAAGCCTTCGGTGATTTTACGGTAAACGTGCAAGGCCTCTCGAGGGTATGTCATTTTAGTATCACCTTTGTGTTTTGTTTGTAGTGATGTTCCGGGCAGGGTATGTTTCCTCTCAAAGCCTTCTATTGGGGTCAGAAGGGCGCTCGCGAGAACTTCGCGCTCCAGATTCGCAATATTGTTGAGAATGGATACGGGTCATTGGGAGAAACGCCTGTTTTGATAGGTGAATGCGGTATTCCTATGGATATGAAGTAAGCTTCTCCTCGTTTGGTAATGGGTTTTATTCTCATTGTTAACGAATAAATTCAGTAAGAAAGAAGCTTTCGAGACGGACGATTTCGTATGGCAGACTAGGATGATGGATGCTATGATTACCGCGTTGGAGAAATCTCTTGTTGGCTTTACGTACGCTATTATGGATTTATATTGCTGATAATTTCTAATGGTGTTTTTCATAGTCTATGGAATTATAATCCAGAAAACGACGATGAGAAGGGTGACGACTGGAACGGCGAGAACTTCTCGTGGTTCAGCAAGAAACGAGCACTTCCTCCTTCGCTGTTGTACTACGAACAGGACGCGCCATCGTTGGATAACGGGGGTAGAATCCTTCCTGCTGTTGTTAGGCCTTATGCGGCCAAAACGGCTGGTATCCCGCTCAGTTTCGAGTATGAGATGAACACGGGCACTTTCACATACGAATGGACGAACCCAGCAGTCATCGCTGCAGATGACGACGACGCGCCTAGGTCGGGATCGGTATCACCCAGTGTCTCCGTCTCCGATCCTCCTCGAACCCTGCGCCGACCTCTCATATCAAGAGAAACGGAGATCTTCCTCCCATCTATGTTAGCTCATTCACGGGAAGTCATCGTCGAAGGCCTCCAGAAAGGAGACAAGTATCTGTACGACGAGAAACGACAGACACTGTTCATCGTTACGGAAGATACCTCGGCTGGGCGTACACATCGGGTCCGAATTTCGGTGGATCCTCCTCTCAGACCGGTATTTTTCGTCAATGGTTTATGGAGTGATTTTGCGGCACATATTACGTCGGTTGTGGTGGTTATTTTGGCTTTATTGGGCTATTGGCTGGTACGAGCGTAGACATTGAGTTATGGTGGTTAAATTTATATGGAATATAAGAGTATATCTGGACCTTAGCTATAGGATACTGTCGGTAGTTAAATAATACAAGCGAGTGGGTGGTATAATAGGTAGGTCAATCGTTTATCGGAAAGCGCAGGCAATTCTTATTATTCATCCTCTGTAGAATCTATATCAGGCTCCGCGACTTTGCCACGGTAGGAGAGAGCCTGAAGCATGATGTCGCGGTAGGCACTAACTCGTGCCAGAGGTCTTTGTTGTAGTATCCAATACGGGCGAGATTGTCGCGCAGTGCTGTCAACTTGGCAGCAGTGGAAAGCAAAGGATCCTCTCTGTATCCCAGATAAAGCTAGAGGGCGACTTCTGCGATCTCGACAGCAACAGTGAAGAATATTCTCATCGAATCAAGAAAGTCTGTTTCTGAGCGAAGAACACGGTTCGAGTCAGGGACTAATCTGCCAAAAAGCTTTTTGACCTTCGAGGTTGGGAGGCCGCAGCTCGGAGCGGTCATGTCGTCGGAATCAAACATCATGCTAGACTGGATGTTGGGTGGTAAGGGATGCAATATGTTAATCTCAGAGTTCAATTCTGATGAATGGCATTTTATTGTTTTTGTTACTTGTTACTAATTACATAGGTTAGGTTAGGAGGTAAGGGTTAGATAGTTAGGGGTGAGGGTTAGTGTTAGTTATTGGAAAAGTACAGGCACACAGTCAGTGTAGAATTAACTGTATTCAGTATAATGTATCTATTGGAAAAGTAAAGGTACTCCAGAACAGTTAATATGAGTGGAATAAAGATAATAATAGAATTCAACTCCTCTCAGTTAATTCTACTGTAGAATTAACTGAGAGGAGTCGATGCAAAATCAACAAGAGTACATGAGATATAACAGCTACGCACTTGGCCCAATCTATATAAAATGCATAATACAAAGAACAAAGTAATACCGGTTCATGCTTTGTCAAAACATGCACCTCAGTTGAATATGAAGCAATACAAATGGATCTAAAAGGATCTAATAAAATGAATGGCATGCCAATGACAAAGGTGCAGTTAGAAAATAAATATTGGTGTTAAAGTAGGGATATTTATCTCTCCACAAAGTAATATGTCCTTGGTTAAGTTAAATTAGGAGATTAGGGGGTGGGGAGGTTGGGCAGTTAGGTTAGGAGGTTAGAGTGGTTAGGGTGCTCGAGGCCACGCAGTGTGGCCTCAAGCCTGACTTAGGACAATGGCACATTGCCCTAAGTCAGGAGATTACCATGGTATGTGGACATCACATGCATGTGAAATGTGAGATAGGGGGAGAGCAAGGACTGTTGAGTAGGGCCTAAGGGTTGTGGTGAGATAAGTTCATCCAAAGTGCTCAGATTTAGGATTCCACAAGTGGATAGCATTAGTTGATTTGCAGCAGACAGGGTAGATTGAGGGACCTCAATGGCTGAGGTCAACAGGACACATTGCCAGACCCTCTTGGTTGGATTATGTTTGGTGGAATCAGCTTCAGGAATTTTGCTCTTGAAATTGCCAGAGCTGAGGCAACCAAACACCAAGAAATGCATAGTAAGGTCTCTTACCTCAACCTCATGTTTATTTTGAGCACAATGCAGCCAGTATCTATATTTTAGGAGACAATCAGGGATTATGTTATGGTGGCATGAGCACTGAAAATGGTTGTACATATAGGTATAAGGAGCCAACATGTAATTTGAGAAATTGCCTGATCTCTTCTACATATGTTAGCAGCCATTCTCAGTAAGGCTTCACAATAAGGTGCCATATTTATGAGCATAGCTCTGTTGACCTTGTGTTCTGCAGGAATTTGAGTGTTCTGCTTGGAGCTATCAAGGCTGGGGAGGAGAGATAGCACTGGGACCTGAGCATGTATGACTGGCATAGCTAATCAGAATAAAGGACAGTCTGGTGCTAGTGGTGGTTCAGAATACAGAAGAGGTGTGTGGACACTACTCTTTCCCTTCCTTTTATAGAGATCAGACAATGGCACAGTGATAGCAATTTGACTTGGCTTATAAAATATAAGGGATTGCCAATATACAGAACAGGACTAATGGAAGGTGTGTGGGGTGAAATTTTGTGACAGGAAAAAGAGACACATCAAATAACCTACTGGGATACAGATAGCTAAAGAAGACTGAGTAATCAAAGGACAAGGGTATTTGGTACATATACATGATCAATGTGATAAGCAGAACAATAGAGTGATAGGAGAAAGAAAGGATCATCACCACTGAAGGGCTCCAATTTGGGATCTGGATAGAGTACGGGTGAATCTATAGGCTTTTGTTCTACATGTCAGAAATTGGTTCAAGGAGAAGGAGATGGTGGATATAGAGATGGATGCAATGAAGGAAGAGAGGAAGTGAAGTATGGTAAGCAAGGCACATACCTTAGATACACAAAGGGCAATGAACTCCTTGGGAAGGACACTGTAGTAGCACACTTCAAATGCCTGCTTCATCTTTAATGACTCAACAAGCCAGTTCCTAAGTAAGTAAGTAAAGAGCATTGTAGGCTATACTGCAGTACTTTACCATCCCCCACACAGTCCATATGGACTCCACTGGACTCCACTGGACTTGCCTATATACTGAGT
Organism: Psilocybe subaeruginosa; assembly: GCA_027604855.1. NCBI lineage: Eukaryota > Fungi > Basidiomycota > Agaricomycetes > Agaricales > Agrocybaceae > Psilocybe > Psilocybe subaeruginosa. The sequence goes on along the minus strand of JANCIO010000395.1, from coordinate 7,579 downwards.
GTAAAAAGGTAAACAGAGTCCAGTGGACTCCAGTGGACTCCAGTGGATTCCACTGCACTTTAGTAGACCTTATACTATACAGTGAATATGGACTAAGATAAATGGAGTCCACTGGATTCTGGTGGACTTGATACAGTAAATAAGTTCAATCTTAACATAAATTCAGATCAGTGGAATACAGTATATTAACACCTATTTAATACATTACTATCTACATGCGAGGGCCAAGAAAAAAGGAAGAAAAAGCAAATAAAAAATAAGAATAAAAACAAAAATAAAAAAAGAGGGGCAGGAGGATGGTGGTGTCAGCTGTAGCACCTGCCATCTGTGTCATTGTCCTTGCCATCCTCACCCTCACCTGCCATCCTCCTCTTGCCTGCTGTCCTTGCCCTTGCCCACTGTACTCACCTACTGTCCACGTTGTGATGAGTGCAGCTCATCCCCTCTGAGGCATTACATATATGAGTATGTTGGAATCTGGGAATCAAACAGCTCTATTCCCATGATTCTGTGCTCTGAATGTGCCACCACAAGTATGTAATTGAGAATTCAAATTGAATTCTCCATTACAGAGTCAATTTAGTTAGCATAAAATGTATTTACATTATTGTATGCTACACATTTACCTCCAATCTCACAGTTTTTATCTGTTTGCTTTGGTCTTTTCAATAGAGCACCAATATTATTTATTTTTTCAATGAGGAAGTGTGAAGCACTGACAAACAGGGGGGATGAGCACAGCTCATCCCCCCCATGTGTTATATGAGTGGGGAATGTTATTTATTTATCAATGAGGAGGTGCAGGGTGCTGACAAGCAGGGGTCTGGGGGCGCAGCCCCCAGCAAGCTGTTGACCCTGCCGTGAAGCACAGGGGGGTGAGCAAAGCGAATCCCCCCAACGCGTAGTGGCGGGTCATAAAGCTTGTCTATAATATAAGAGAGCATGATGACTAAGGTTACCCAAAAAGGAGAATCAAGTTATGTAATCATGACTAATTATTATTAAGCAGACCATTTGTGTTTTGGGGCTGCTGCTATAGGGCCTTTGGAAACAAACAACCAGTGGCTGATGGCAAACAATGAAATGGGTGCCATGAAGCAACCATGAGGCCACTGCAACAACACTGCTTTGCATCCCACACATCCTAAAAAAATCCTCTGTGCCTATAATCCTGAGAATAACACATCTATTACCCATCTTAAAGCAGTTCTGAGTGGGTATTTTGGGTATTTTGGGTATTTTGGGTGGTTATTGGCTTTGGTGAGTGTTCTATGACATTTTTAGCTCTGTGCAAATTCTCAAACCCATGCAGACTGTAGTTCTTTGCTCTCTCTTCGCTTTTTTCCTCTTTTTTTTTGGTAAGTAAAGCCCTTATACTCCATTTCTGACTGTTCTAACTTTTACACAGTTTGTTTTCTGTGTTCTTTTGGTGAGTAATAAGTCTAATGATCATTCTGACTGATCTTTCTCATCTTTTTGCAGGACACTGCCCCCCTCCCCCTCCTCTTCTTTCTGTGTGTGGATTTGGTGGTGGTGATTGTGCTATTCAAACAAGACTTCTGGACATGTATGATCTCTTTAATGTTAATTGATTTAAAAAACAAGCTGATCTTTATATTTATAGGCCTGAAACACCTCCAAATACTCCATGTTGTGTTTGTATTGCTGCACAAAGATCTGAGCGTGATGCCCGTGCATTGGAGAGCCCTCAAGCCCATCGCACTCCACATCATAACCAAATGCCCCATATTGAACCACTAAGATTTGAAATTCCTGATCTTTTAGCTGCTCTGCCTGTTCCTGTTTCTTTTGCTGTTCCTGTTACGATCTCAAGTTAGAATCACACAGTGTGCATAATCTAACCACCAATCGTTTACAAGAACAAGTTCAAGTTCAAGTTGAGCAGGTTAAGCAGGTTGGATTCTCAAGAACTAGCTAAAGAATACAATGGATCCTCCCTGGTATAAATACTATGAACTGTACAGCAAGTTGAAATGAGATTAAATGTTCATCAGCAGATGTATATAAGAATAGAGGAAACAGATCAAGTGTTGAATGTTCATCAGCAGATGTATATAATAATAGAGGAAACAGATCAAGCGTTCATCAAAAGATGTATCATAAAAGATGGAAGTGAAAGTCCATCAGAGATATGATGGAGTTTCATAGAATGAATGAAAGCAAAGTTCATCAGAGCATACGATGATGTATCAGTGATGTGAAGGATGACAAAGAAAAGGAAAATAAAAGAGAAGAGAAAAAGAAAAGAGAAAAAAAAAAAGAAAAAAGACTTGTTGTAACATTACCCCCATACTACACTCCTTATGCCTCAGAAGGAGTGAAGTCCATAATTTCTTTGAGTTCATTAGTTTCCGTATGGTTCGCCTGTGATGTTCACGATTCCAGCGTCATTGGCAAAGAGGTCTAAGGCTTCGAAGGTGGACAGAGTTTGAGCATAACGAGACACAGCAGGTTGTTTGCCTCGTAGACGTGAGTTGACAGGGGTAGAAGAGGAAGAAGCGGCTGGAGTATCAATGAAAGACATGTTGCATTGTTTTGGTAGTTGGGGTGTGGTTGGTGAGGATTTCTCTTCGCAGCGTCTCGAGTTCTTCTATGGTCTGTTTGGTTAAAGGGGTATCAAAGATGGGGGTTTCGAGTTGGTTCATTTCAGGGTTTCGAGTGAAGGAAGAGGCGATGCATCGGAGAAGGTGAGGCATCAGGATGGTAGTGATGATCAGAGTTTGTGTAATTGGCGGTATTCTCGAAGAGTCTTGCTGTCGTCGTCGAATGTGTCGTCTTTTTCCCATGTTGCTTCAGAGATAGGGAATCTGGTCCATTTGACAAGGTATTGATATTTCCGCTTTCCTTTCTTGGGTTTTCGTCCAGTCTTTCTGTGATTCAAAATAGCCTCGACTTCCCAGTGTTCTTCCTGATTTTTGATCTCGGGTGGTGGTCTAGGGAAGTTTGGTCCGTATGTCTCTGTCTCTTTGTATGGCATGAGTAGAGTGGTGTGGAAAATGTTGTGGATCCTCCATATTTTGGGTATTTTGAGTCTGTACGTGAGAGGTCCCAAGACTTCTGTGATTGTGAACGGGCCTTCTCGTTTCAGTTTCATCTTTGAATGATATCTAGTGGAGATGTTGCAGGAGTCTAGCCAAACTTTCGTTCCTTTCTCAAATGGTTTGAAGTTCGATTTTCATCATTTGGCTATCCTTTGTCTTGCAAGTTCATGGGCAGCTAACGCTTCTTCTCAATCTTTTAGGAGATGTTTGACTTTTTCCTCCACTGATGGGGCTTTGGTGTTTTCAAATGCGAGTGGAATGGCCAATGGAGATGAACCTAAGGTGAGTTCGAACGGGGTTTTGGCCCTTTAGGAGTGTTTCCTGTTGTTGTGAGTGAATTCCAAAGTTCCAACTGACTTGTTCCAATCAGTTGGGTGTGATGAACAATAGATGGATAGGTAGGCTTCTATTTCTTGGTTGAATCGCTCGGTGGTTCCGTCTCCTATTGGATGATAAGCCGTAGTTAATTTGGACTTGATCCCTAAGAGTTTCATGAGTTCTTGGAAGACTTTTGCGGTAAATAGGGGATCTCAGTTGGAGATAATGCTATCTGGGAGTCCAAATTGTTTGAAGAGGTTGTCAAGTAAGAGTTGAGCTGCTCCTTCTGCATCAAGTGCCTCTCCCGGTTCCCCTTTCTTCCGGCAAGGTATTAAAATCACCCCCTTAGTAAGCCCATGGTCTACCACGACCATGATCACGTCCACAATCTGTCCTGCACTGTTCTTTACCAGCGGTAGGTCAGTTAGAAAGTCCATTGAACAGTTTGCAAATGGTCGCGTAGAAGTTGGTCCGGCGATTGGCATGAAAGACGGGTGAGAAGGATTTCTGTTAATTTTGAATTGTTGACAGATTCCGCAGCCTTTGACGTATTGTTTTATGAAGGATTGTAGTCCTGGCCACCAATAATGTGCCTTTACTGCGTTGTAGGTTTCAAGTTCTCCGGGGTGTCCTGCCAATGGTAGATCGTGAAAGGATTTTACCACTTGTTGGCGTAGATTTTGGTTCTTCGGTATATATGTTTTGTCTTTATAAAAAACGACATTTTTCCTGTTGAATTCCTCTGTTCTCCAGTCGTTGAGGTCAGTTCATAAGTTCGGTGGTCCTCCTTGCAGTAGAGCTTTCAAGATTTCTGCAATATCTGTGTCGAATTCTTCTGAATAAATGATTTTCTGTTGCAGTTCGGTGTCGATTAAATTGACAAAAAGTTCCTCTGGTAATAAGGTCACATCTTCGTTATCGTGGTCTTTGTCCGGTATAGAATCTGGTCCTCTTGATAAGGTGTCAGATTGAATCATTTTCGTCCTGGGCATGTGGATTAGCTTCAGATTGAATTCGGATAGGAATAATGACCATCGAGCTTGCTGTCTGTTCAGATTTCTTGGGCTTCTGAAATAGGTTAGGTTCTTGTGGTCAGAATGGATGATCATCATGTGTTTGGATCCTTGAATGTAGTGTCTCCATTCCAGTAATGCTCGTACAATTGCCAGGAGTTCTCGATCATAGATTTCGTAGTTCCTTTCTGTTGCGGAAATGGTTTTCGAAATAAATGCACATGGGTGTCTTTTGCTGTTTCCGTCAAGTTGAGTTAGAACAGCTCCAGATGCATATTTAGAGGCATCGCATTTGATTTGAAATGGTTTGCTTGGGTCTGGCATTGAGAGAACTGGTTCTTCTGTGAATTGTCGTTTTAATTTGTCAAACACTCGTTGAGCTGTGTCCGTCCATTCGAATTTCTTGTCCTTCTTTAGGAGGTCGTTCAGGGGTTGTGCTACCATAGAGAACTTCCTGATGAATTTTCGGTAGAAATTTCCAAATCCCAGGAATCCCCTGACTTGCTTGACTGTGGTCGGCGCAGGCCAGTCTCGGATTCCTTTAAGTTTCGATTGGTCCATGGAGATTTTTCCTTCTTCAATTATCATTCCCAGGTATTCAACCTTTCGTTGTCTGAAGACACATTTTTCTGGCTTGAGGTACAGGTCGTTATCCTTTAGTCTTTGTAGGACAATCCATTCGTATTTTGCTAAATCTTCTTGATTTTCAGCAAAGACCAAGATGTCATCCATGTAGATAATCACGAACCCTCCAGATATTTTGCCTTCAAACAGCAAATCCATCATGGATTGAAAAGTGGCCGGGGAATTGCATAATCCGAAGAACATAACCATGGGTTCAAAGAGCCCTTGATTCGTTTTGAAGGTGGCTTTCCGTTGATCTTCTTTTTGAATGTGAACATTGTTGTATCCTTGTCTGACGTCAAGTTTGGTAAAGAATTTTGCTCCTTTGAGTTTGTCCAGTAGATCAGGGATCCGTTGCAAAGGGTAGGCATTCTTTACTGTCCATTCATTTAGATATCGATAGTCTTGACAAGGTCGCAGTTTTCTGTCTTTCTTGGCTACAAAGAAAAAAGGCGATGCGATGTCCAATTCTGATTTGACAATATATCCTTTGTCCAGCATTTCTTTAAGAAATTTGTCCTGTTTGATTTGTTCTTCTGGGGTGAGGCTATAGATTTTGCATGGTTTCAGTTTAAATCCAGGCTTCAGTTCGATTTTGTGGTCCCAGGGTCTTGAGATGGGAAATCGGTCCGCTGCCTTTTTGTCAAAAAGTCCAAGGTAGTCGTGGAGGTCTGGGGGAATAAGTTCTTCCAGAGGTTTAGCGGGTGTCCTGTTTTCGTGTTCCATTGCCAGAGTTTGTGAAGCCATGGTTTTCGTGTTGATCCATGCCTGGTCCATTTCTTCGGAGTCTTTTGCTTCGATAAAATCTATTACCAAAGCGTTGAAGTCTTCGAGTGGGGCGTCCGTGGTGTCCATGATTGGTTCAGTTTTTTCCAGTTCTTCTTCCATAGTGGTAGAGTGGATAGATTTGGAAACTCTCCATTTAACTTTCCCAGTTTCCCAATCTATGTCAGGGTTTCGTTTTTGAAGCCAAGGTAGTCCTAAAATAATCTTTTGTCATCCTAGTCCAGAGACAAATAGAATTTCCTTGTTCATTCTGTTCCCAATGGTGAGATTGAGTTCTACCAAGGTGGAGATTGTTCCTTTCTTGTTGAGAGTTCCGTCCACGTTGTATACCATGAGGCTTTTCTTCAAAGTTTTTTGTTCAAGTCCTAGTTTCCTAGCATAGTTTTGGTCAATGAATTTTCCACCAGCTCCAGAGTCAATTAGACCCAAGGTTTCGACGATTTGTGGCCTTCCATTTTTTATGGCAGAGAAAGAAATCAGTAAATGCATAGATTTATTCTCGAGTGTATCCATAAATACAGAATAGATGCCTAATCGTGGAGAGACCGACATCGATTCGGTTCTCCGTTTTAAAAATCCTCAGTGTTGGTGTCCTCCTGGTCTCCCATTGCCAAGCGCGCCAGTTCCTCTCTCTCCTCCATGTTCAATTCCCAGATATGGGCATGAAGGTCCTTTGCCATCCATTTCTTTTTCAGCGCTTCCTTTGGTATGAAAGGATTGTTTGTCTTCTTCTGAGGGCAATCTACAGCGAGATGTCCTGGTTGTTTGCATCTGAAACAAGCCCCCTTTTTCATAAGGCTTGTTTGTTCTTTGGTGGTCATGATGTCGACGTCCATTGCAAAGGGGTCTCTTTTTGGCGCGGTGAACTACGTAGTGTGTGATTTGATATATAAATCGAAAACCAAAACACAAACCAGAGAGGAATGGTCTAGACTAGATAAGACGACTCTCTCCCTGTTGAGTTAAAGTGAGGGCTGGCTTTGCCACTAGGTTGTGTAGATGTATGTGGTCTGAGGAGGGCAGGGACGTATGAAGGAGGAGGAATGGATGAGGGGATATAAAATGCCCTTGAGTATTTACTGGGAGGAAGCAACCCGACTTGATTGGGGTAGAACGGTGTGAATGAGGTGTGATGACTGTGGAGGGGCCAAATGACTAGATAAATCGTAGGGATTGATACGGGGGCAGGAGTGAGAATGTAGTCTTGATCCTAGTGCGCTTCAAGCAAGTCTGCAGTGTCTGCAAAGCTAGAAGTAAAGTCTGCTGATAGAATAATGACTTGAGCGGCCTGGAGTGATAGATGATGAAGGATTGTGCGATGTTCTTGAACCAAAAAATCAAACAGAGCGGTGAAGTGAATGAGGGATGACTAGGGCGATCGAAGGTGACGACCTAAGCGATATTCCTCAGCCAAAAAAATCAAAGAACGTAGAGAAGCGGATAAAGGGTGTCTGGAGCGATGGATGAAGATGACAACAAGACCAAGATTGCTGAATAAAATATTCTGGAGCAATAGAAGCGATGGGGAGTTGAGGATCTTGATGTAGAGGAAGAATGAAGGGTCTGGAGGATGGTAGGATCGAAATGAACTGGACAAAACTCTCTGTGATGAGAGAGCGAGAGTGGTTGGATAGGCTGGTCTAGCCTCTGATGAACGTCTTGAATAACTGGAGTGATTGTTGAATTTCGTGCTGAATACTGATAGAGATTGATTGAATGCGTGCTTGGAGTGCTGGACTGAGTACTTGATAACTTGAAATCTTTGCTGTGAAGAAA
>JANCIO010000394.1:0-26534 GCA_027604855.1 Psilocybe subaeruginosa | reverse complement strand
GATGTGAAGGATGACAAAGAAAAGGAAAAGAAAAGAAAAGAAAAGAGAAAGGGAAAAGAAAAAGACTTGTTGTAACAGCACTACTTTCAAATTCAAAGGTGAACAATAAATTGCTATCACTTGACAAGCAATTAATGTCCTTGAAGTTCTTAATACTTTCAGAAAATGCAGACACAGAATAAAATCTGAACTGTATGTTCTTGGGGTAAAAATTACTTGCTTGATATCTACATAGATACATTTAATTTATAGCTACAGGTACATTACAACATCAGAGAATATTTTAATAAGTAAAATCACTGTTACAAACCCCTGAGCTACATGTTTTGCAAACCACAAGCCTTTCTATAACCAATTGGATCACTAATACATAATCTATGTGGTCATTGTGTGTCCAGCTAGCGCTTGGCACTCTCTGGCTGTTATTCTCTCAGGCACATGGACCACAATGTTGACAGTAAAATGTCTTTAATATTCACCTAGGAACCCAGCTGACAATGGGTTTGTCCGTTTATGTACTAAATCATTACCTAGTGTATCTGTTCTAGGTAGATATAAATCCATTCTCAGTCATTTTGCCTCACAAACAACTGAGTCATGAGTCCTTCTAAAGAAGGACTCATTATCATAAAAGTGTTTTCTAGCATTGGATTGTAATGATTATTGAGCTGGCAATCAACAGCATGAAATCAATTTATTGTTCCCATCAATTCTTATTATGTGATTCTTACTATCATTTTTGGTCATTCTTTGATTTCATGATAGCGATAGCATACCTGTTCCTGGTGGCCTCAACTACTCTCGACTGCTGTCCACATTTCTATTTTTCTTTTCTTTTTTCTTTTGTGAGCCATGTTCTTTTCAATTATGATCAATTTTTCTCATGTCACATATGACATGTTTGTTGATGATTGTTTTTTCCATAGGGTGGGAATATTTCCAGAAACATGAATTATAATTGAAAAAGCTCAGACCAGGCCCAGGAATTTTTGAAATAGGGCAGGAATATGTCCAGAAACATGAATTATTATTGAAAAAAGTGCAGACTGGGCCCAGGAATTTTTGAAATTGGGTGGGAATATGTCTGAACAAGTGCCAGACATGGTAAACCAGGTTGGAAACATGAATTATCATTGAAAAAAGCTCAGACCAGGCCCAGGAATTTTTTGAAATGAGCTGGAAATATGCCTGGACATATGCTAGACATGGTAAACTAGGTCAGAAACATGAATTATCATTGAAAAAAACTCAGACCAGGTCTGGAAATTTTTGAAATGGGCTGGAAATATGTCTGGACAGATGCCAAACATGGAATTATGAGTTGAGCAAGCATAGGAATGTACAAAATGGTCTTTAAAATACCCTAGAAACCTGGATTATCATCAGTCAAGTGTTGAGCTGTTTAATGCAACAGATGAGCAGAATGATTAAATTAAACTTCATTGCTTAAGTGTTCAAATAAAGAGCTAGTCTACTATTCTATGTTAAGATAAACTAAAAAAAGACCTCATATCTTGAATCAAGTGCAATAATGCATGGAAGCAGTAAGTCTTAGCAACTTTAATTTTAAATTACAAAACTGTATAGCATAAAGATGATTAAATCAGAGTTTAAATAGACATAAACATGGGGATGGACTCATACTTGCCATGTGTAAGCAATAGCCCTCCTTACAAGTGTATCTGTTCTAGAATTTTTACAATCAGGCATGGAATTTATATGCTTGTCAATATCTGAGATGAGTAGCTTCTCCCATGCATCTTGAACAGCTTTGATAAGCTTCAGAACAGTATTTGAAAGGTATAAGAAGGAGCATACAATAGTCTTGAGATCATGCTACAGGCTTGATGGGGTTGAGGTTGGGCAAGTTTGGGGGACGGGGAAAGAGATCAATACCATGATCAGAAAGCCACTTTTTTGTCCTTTTCACTGTGTGACTAGGTGTGCCATCTTGCTAAAAGCCAATTCCAGGTTGTTCTTTCTCTATTTGATGGTAAAACAGGGTGAGAGGGGCTTTGAGGATTTGAGAAATATATTGATTGGTGTCCATTCCATCTCTTTTTCCTCTGGAATACTCTAACACAGCCAGTGGTCTCCTGACAACTTGCATGAAACATCTCCAGATTATCGCCCTCACTGAACTCTGCTTAAAGTTTGGTATGAGGCAGTTTTGTTATATTCTTCATCTGCTCAGCATGTAATGGGAATTTGGCCATTGCTGTCATCAAGCTTGACATAGCACTTGTCAAAAAATAAAAGATTATCCCTTTCTTTCTTATCAATGCCATCAAAATCTTTAGCACACTCAAACCATTTCCTCTTCTGATAGGCTGTGAGAAATGGCACTTTGTGCACAATTCATCTATGGTATCTCTTGCTGTCACTGAATGGTCTTTTACAAATAATGTAGACTTCACAAACTCATTTTTTGTTAATAACTGGTTAAGTAAATATAGCTATCAGACTATATGGTGGTTCTTTAATAAAGCTTTGCATATTAATTGTTATATATTGCAAGCAATGAGAGGAATTTTAAATTCACTTGATATATTTTTTCAATACACAAACTACTCAAGACAATCTGGAAAAAAATAAAATTCTTTAATAATTGCTTAAAGATTTTTGAGAGTTTTATGTATGTCTTTAACTTTCCAAAAACTCTAAAGCAGCTTGTGATAGATTAAAAATCAGAAGTTACTTTGTTGATATATTGTTTATCTAAATTGATCTGAGATCAAAGTCAAGAGGATGGCAGAACATGAATCCTAAACACAGGTTTGGAAAAGGGAGGGGGTCTGGCCAGTTGTTGAGAAAAATTTGTGATCTGGCTATTTTTACCCCAGAATCATTGCAGATAAGCACCTAGGACCTTGAATTGTGCTTTGAGAGTAATTTCAGTGGTTTTGAAGGGGTTTTGGATGTATTAAAGTGGCTGTAAATATCTGCAAATAATCATGAGCTCATATCTGCAAAAAAATAAATCCTTCTTAACTTATCTTTGCTAAATTGTTCACTGCTCTGCCTGAATTTTGGTCTTAATAAAAAAATGGCTAAGACAAAGTACAGAAAGTTATATATCCCAAAAGAAAATCTAATATTTGTTTTCTAGGAATCTATATCTATATGCTACAGTTGTAAATCTAACTCTAGTGGTGCAAAGTGTTGCCACACTGGTCTGTGAAGGTTCTGTAATAGCTAGAAATTATCAAATATACTTCCCATCTTGAAAAACATTTAAAAAATCATACAAAAATATCTATTTACAGAAAAAAACATACTGCATTAGGCAGGCAGGGGGGGAGAGGGGGTACCAGGCAGGCCTAAAAAAAAAAGTGTGTTTTGGCATATTTTCCATGTTCTGCCACCCTCTTGTCAAAAGTCATTTTCCTAATGCAGCAACCTTCTTCACAATTGTTGCACTGATATTATCAGTCACATCTTTGGTAATCTATGGGAAGGGTTTTTTGCAATCCTTTAATACCTCTTGCATGACAGCACACTTGCCATGCTCATCAAGCTTTGAGAGTACTGAAAATTTGTGCTTGAACCTGTCTTTTTATAACATTGCTAAATGTCAAACACAATTGATTATTTAATACCAAGAAATTTGGCTGATTGACAAAGCTTTCCCAATGCTTTCATGGCTTCAATAAACAGGTTTTTGGTGGATGTAATGATCTCAGTGTATAAGGTCTTGTTATGTGATATCAGAAAAGTAGAGGTTAATTGATCAATGAGTAACTATGGTACTTGGCCTGATGGCTGTTGCTTTGCATGGTGTAACAAGTCCTTTTTGTGAGATTGATTTAAAACACCCTTACTCATGTTTTTTGGCTTTTAAAGATTATAATTCAGATACTGAATAATTTGCTATACACAATATAAAAAAATAGGAGAAAAAAGAGTTGTTTTACAATAGAGTTGCTTATGGTAGCATTTTTTGGTTTCATTTTCCAAAGAAAAGCAACATCAAAAACAGATCAAAAACAACCCAAAAAAGAAAAAGTTCTTATGTAGCACTTTTTTAGAACTATTGTTTTTTCTGTTGTTTTTGCATTTTTTTTTTTTTCAGATAGTATTTCAATCTCTGACCCAAATCTCACCCATCACATTGGACTATCTGCACTCTTTCTGTTACCCACCACCACCTCTGCTCATCATCTCACTCCAGCCCCACATTGTCATTGTTGAGACCACACAATAATGGCAACCACAACCCATTTCAACTGGGCTCAGGACTTTGTATTTCTCACCTCAGCACTCTAGACCAAAAGTGAGATAATCCATGGACAGTGCAAACAATGCCTATAACCTCCACTTGGGCACATCATGTTGAGCTTAGGAAGTGGGTAATTCTACACCCAGGAGAGTGTGTGCTAGCTCTATGCCTCAACCCAACATTGGCATCATGTCCAACATCATTGTCACTCTTTGCAGCTATTTGACTACTGTGGCCACTTTCTGCAAGTATGTAGTTGGCAGGATGTGGCCATGCAATTGGCCACAGAATCTGCTTAACTCACTCACAGCCTCTATAGTCAGTGGCCAGGCTGACACCACAAGCCAAACCCCTCTGTAGCCAAACCCCTCTGTGTTACGACTTCAAGCTTATATTCACGTGCATGGATAAAGCCAACAGTCAAGTAGTCAAGAACAGCGAGTTCCAAGCGGTGTCAAGTAAGAGGAGGTTAGATTCTCAAGAACTAGCTAAAGAATACAGTGGATCCTTCCTGGTATAAATACTATGAACCACACAGCAAGTTGAAATGAGTTTGAATGTTCATCAGCAGATGTATATAAGAATAGAGGAAACAGATCAAGCATTCATCGAAAGATGTATCATAAAAGATAGAAGTGAAAGTCCATCAAAGATATGATGGAAAGCAAAGTTCATCAGAACATATGATGATGTATCAATGATGTGACAGATGACAAAGAAAAGGGAAAAGAAAAGAAAAGAAAAAGGAAAAGCAAAAAGAAAATAAAGTGTCCATAACACTCTGCCAACACCACACCTTCCACTTTCTTTAACCCTTGAACATCTTTTATGCATGCCATAGTTTTTAGAAAATTTACTTGACTTTATTTTTGTATTTACTAGACATTTAATACACTGTTTTATAACTTACCTGAAGTGGCCTTTAATAAAAAAAACTCTCTAAAACTCAATCTCAGAGGATTGGGAGTGTATGACACTTAGTGCAGCATAGCAAAATATATCTTTACTTAGCTGTCTGGGGTAAAAGGTCTCAATGCAAATGCAGCAGAGTTCAATGGAAGTTGCAGAGCTGAATGGGAGAAAAACAGCATCTGGTTTGTTTTTCATCTGTTTTTTTTTTTTTTTTAATTTTTAATTTTTTTTAAATTTTTTTTCAAAATTCTCTGGAGTGGATGCTCACAGTAGCTCTTTTTCAGTTGTTTTTGGGTATGTTTTTGTTTGTTTTTACTGCTAACATTTTCAAGTTGGCAGTAAAACCAAATGAAAAAGAAACTGAAAAACAGCCTAAAAAATGCTACTGTGAGCATCCACTCCAGGGAATTTTGCACTTTCGGCATATTTGTCACAATATTTTGACCATTATATTAAACATAAAAATATAAAAAATACAGAATATTGTGCATGAGAGCTGTCTCTGTGAGAGTGCCAAGAATAAGGATTTAACAGAGCTGTGGTTACAAACACTGGACTCATAATTCACAAGTCAATTTAAACTTGGTCAATAAAAAGACAGAAAATACAATATACCTCATCATTATTGACAGATTCAACAGTTGCAAAATCAATGTTTTACTTCTGGATGATGCTGAGATATAGCAAGATGAAGTCCATGACCAAGATGTATTTGTCCTACAAGGCATGTGTTGGCTCAAAAACAAATGTTAAAGTCTTATATTTATTTTGTTTCCTCACTGGAAGGACTAACCAATTGAGTACTCTACAAACATGAATACATCCAGGCATCATAAAATACAAAGACAATTAAACACAAAAGAGGTTGAGGTGGTGGAAAGGAAAGAAAAAAGAAAAGCAATGTGTTCCTAGTGAACCATTCAGCAAAAAGAATTTTGGAGAAGCTGATAACAAAAGCAAATTCATATCATATTATTAAAGCAGTGGAAAGGAAAGCAGTGCATTCCCACAGTGATGAGTAGAGCATGATTCAGCAAAAATAATTTGGGAGAAGCTGATTTTACAAAAGCAACAGAATTTATATCACATTATTGGAGACAAAACAGAAAATAGATTTGTGACAATGGGCCCTCACTGGGTCTCTGTGCAAAAGAAAAGAAAAAACAAGTCTATTACTTATGTAATAAGGCCAGTAAGGCTGACCCAGTGGGGTGGCAGAGTCTGCTACTATCATTTATCTTTAATCAAATGCATTTTTTCACTAATAACTGTGTCAAAAAATTTAATTCACATTGTTGTAGCTCAGAAACACACCAAATTTCAGCAGAATAAGATTACAAGTCTTTAGAAAACAACCACAACATTGTCTGACTGCAGATTGACTAATTATATCAGCTGGGTTAAATGTTCAGGACAATGATTCAGCAGGTGAAGGTACTAGCATGTGAAGAAGTACAGCAGAGCTGGTCTTTTCTGGAAGGGTTAGAGGAACATACACAAGAAAGAGTAAAAGGACTTAGATTTATATGTCTATTGAACTGAACTTACTTTTTCATTTGTATGTTATGAGTAGTATTGCTGCAGTCTGGTTCTGTCTAGTTCAGAAAGCACTTTTCATGAACACTGAACTGGACCATGGGTTCAGTTCTGCCAAATTGTTGAATGCAAAACTGAATAGTCTTGAACATGTTCAGCATGTTCAGTTCAGGCTCATAGGTGGTATGAACCAAAACCAAATGCTTAAAAGATACTATTTTTCAAAATTTCAAGTAAAAAAGATAAAAATAAGTTCTACCTAAATTTCAATAAGTTTTCTACCTGGAATTACTATTGTAATCAAGTTTTAAAGCCAGTAGAAAGAGATATCCTTGCAGAGGGATGTGAATGCACTCAGAGCAACAAGAACTAGCAATAAATTCTGCAGAAGTCTGAGGAGCTAGAACAGTATGAGTAATGTAGTCATCAAGAGAGTGAGATATGATATGGAATGGTTCTGTGCATTCTCAACCCTTGTCTCTATTTTATAGCCTGGTAGCACCTTGGGCTGATTTTAATTCACACACTCCACAACCTATTATAAGATTTAAACTCCCAAAAAAAATTGTATTTCTCAGGTTCTTTGAAAGAACAGTACACTAAGGACTATATGTACATGTTAACATTGAGAGCAAAATTTCAGCAAATTTCAGCTCAATGAAAGAGAAAAAAAGGCCCAGTCCCTCATCTAGCTTTGATATGTCATGATAATTTGACTTGTTGGGGGAAATAAAATCTTTTAAAAGGTTTCAGTCATTAATCAGAAAAAACTGACAGTATATTGAAGGAAAAATCTCATCAATGCCCAACTATCCAATGTTGATTCCTGTTCTGAAGTAGCAAATTGGTTCAGGTGTTCAGGGGTGTTCAGACATCTCTGAACAGGTTTAGCAGTATCAAGCATTTTTCTGAACCTTGAACTGGACCACATATTCAGTTCAGCAAAATTGAGGCTCACTGAACTGGACTATGGTCCAGTTCAGCATCAGTTCAGAATAAGACAGTGGAAACACTAGTTATGAGTGTAGATGATACCCTTCAGCAATTAAAGATTTTTGGTATATGAAAAGGTAGGCATATATTAAACATAACTGAGATGGTTTTCCATAAAGTTGGTGGGTTTGTGGTGCTAGGTAACATAAATAAGATGGGTGGTAGATGTGTATGTGATATTAATAACAATAACAAAGCAAATGGACAGACCATAACACACTGCAAGTCTGGCTGACATCAGAACACCCATGGCAAAGTACAATATCCATCAGTAGTGATATGCTAGCCCAGGCTCAAAGCTTGAAGCTGGCCTAAGCCTGTTATAAAAAGCCAGACTGAGGTGAGGTCATAGTGATGGCTTGTCTAGGCTCACAGCTCAAGCTTGGATTCTGGGAGCTGCAAGCTGTAACTTTGAGCCATAGATACAGTAGGATTTTATTTGTATCTGAGGACTTTGATATTTAAAATATTGGATCTATTTATACAAATAAAGAATGGCAACTCATTTACAACCTTCATGTATTATTCAACTCTGGCCCTGATACATCCAAAACTGAAAATGTGATTCCCAGACCAAATCCAAAGAAGTGCTGTGCTTTTGTTTCTGATGACAATGTTGGAGTCTGGGAATCAAATGTCTCCATTCCTGTAATCCTGTGTGCTGAATGCACTGCCACAAGTATGTAGAATTTTTATATAAACTGAATTCTCCATTACAGAGTTAATTTAGCTAGTATAAAATGTATTTACAGTGGATGACTTCCTGTAGACTTTTAGTGTACATCTGGTGCCAATAGAATACACCAGATTCCACTTGCCGGAGATGACAGAGATGCTATCAAAAAATATTTTGCGATTTGAGGCGTTCTAAAATAATAATCTGGGATGGGGTCGGGAGGCCGTTCTAAATACTTTTTTGCAGTTTTTCGTACACCAGAATACAAGCCATCAGATGAGTTGCCATAAAGGGACAGCTCACCTGACTGCCATCACCCGATGCGCGATGTATTCAATGCTTGAAAATAAATTTATAGTCTGGTGTAGTCTGGTGTATGCGGGCTACGGATCTGGTGTATGTGCATTATTTTTTGGGCCATCAATAATTTTAATTATTCTGGTGCATTTTATTGGCACCAGACATACACTAAAAGTCTATGGGAAGTCATCCAGTATTGTACATTACATATTTATCTCCCAATCTCATGGTTTTTATCTGTTTGCTTTGGTTTTTTCAACACACAATGATGACAACAGCAACAATGATAATCCTCCTAGATCCACTTCTCCTGTGTTTCTGTCATCCATCACTTGTGGTTTAGAATTTTTGTAAATTTTTTTTTTTTTAACAAAAAAGCCAGAGCTCAGGCTGTAGACTTAAGCTTGGCCTAGGCCTTGGGCAGCTCTGGTTCTGGCTCACAAGTCTTGAAGCCTGAGTTGCCCAAAGCTAGGCCTAAGCTAAGCATGTGTTAATGACAACTGAAGTAGTTTTTCAAAAAGTTTATAGGTTTGTGAGGCAGGGCAACATAAATTGCATTTACAGCTTGTGGCTGTGGTTGTGCTACATGACACTGTTGACTGCTGTTTATCTAGCAGTCTAGCAGCCTCATTCTCATCAACCATATGAGGCATAAAGAGATGACCTAAAAGAAAGTGTTTAATAAGTCTGTGAAAAAAAAAGTATACAATGTACCAGTATTACCTGACCTAATATATGCTGGTAAGCCTGGTATAGACCAGAACAGAAAAGTTACTTGGTTATTTCCTATTAAGGCAATGTGACCTGCAAGTGGGTCAGATGATATTTTGAACCAGTCATTACCAAGAACTACAGCAGGTCAATCAAAAAGATTGTGGAAATGCATAGATATTATCAAGAAATATACAAACATTGGTGTTTGTGGATCCACAGAAATATGCACACAAGACATGTTATTGTTGACAGTAAGATAGTGTGCACATAGTCTCACATAGACAGCCTTTGATATAATGTGAACATGAGTGTGTGTGATGTTTACAATTATATGAAGTCTGTTTTTTGTCACATCCAAACTGTATCAGAAAATGTTTGTGTAAAGTGTGGAGTTCTAAATCATTTTGTCCTCAGTTTAATACCACAATGAAAGTTTTTTTTCACAAATTTAAAGAGAGGAAGTTTCATATAAGACCTTGATTTTTTTAAATAGCAAAAATTTAGACAAATTGGATATGGTTTGAAAGAGGTAGCCAACTACTCTCCAGCCAAAGCCTGGATCATGTGATTCTTTCCTGCCCACAGATCCTCCATTCAAAAGCAACAATGAAATATTTCTCCTTCAGCATAAAGTTTAATTAGCATTAAGGGCCAAGGCAGCTGGAATAATTTACTTTGTTTCCAAAATTAATTTCAATAGCCCCATTATCATGTTGAGTGAACGTGATAATATTTGAGCTCTGCACTTCACATAAGCATTTTCTGACGCAGTTCAAGGGTGCAACAAAAACAGGACTAGTGTATATGGGCAAAGAGTTGCAAGACAGACAAGTGCTGGTCAGATGAGTGGAAAACAGCCAATATCAGAAATTTGTTTAGGTGGACAGACATTTTGCAGTGGGGAAAAAGAAAGCAAGAGGACAAGAAATCTGTCAACAATAAATATAATATGTGTTTGCATTTGGTATTCTGTGGCCGCATTAGCATGTAATGATCAGTCCAGGTGACTAGTCTATTGCAGATAGCGAAAATTATTCTCACAAACAGTTTCACGCCAAAAATTAGCACGACCCACTACCTAAAGGTAGTGGGCATAGGACTCGTAATTTTAGTATGTTGTCTTTAAATTTCAAAACATCAACATGTTATATTTTACCTCCAATCAATCTCCAAACATTATCTCTGTATGTCATCTAATATACTTAAGAGTTTCAGCCCCTCAGCCCATCTTTCTGAACGTCTGTCCATCATTCTGTTATAATGCTCAATGTCTTCGCTTTTCAACTGCTTCTCTGTTCGCATATTATAATCAAGATAGCGAAACAAACCTCCTGCTGCATATTGGGTAAACGATGCGCGGATATCGCCCTTGGCCACAGGTATGTTGGAGTGTGTGATGGTCGCTGATGGTAACAGTATTAAGGAACCTGAGGGAAATTCGATGACCAGTTTCAGTTCCCAAAGTACAATGTGGCCGTCTTTTGTTGGGTCAAAGCTACCAAGGGCTTGAATGGTGCACCACCCAAACGGGCAATTCAGAACGTCCTTGTGTTTGTATGTGAAGACGTTTGGTCCAAAATTAAATGTGGCCGCTGGATAAATACTCTTCTTGAAGTTACGTCGCAGCTCCGGCATTTTTGAGTAAAGCTCGTCTAATTTCTCTTTGTAGTAAAGATAAACCTTAGGGGACCATGCAGCGAAAGACGCTTAAATCATTTTGTTTGTTAGTTTCACGTCTTAAGCAATAAGTATTCAAAAATCATACCGCTTGCAAATCCTGCTAGTGCCCCAATTGCTTCGTCTTCAAGCAGCCGTTGTACAAGACCTTTGTGTGTACTGTTTTTAAGGTTCATAGGTGAGATGGTGCCGGTGCCGTGCGTTACACCTACGTGAATAGCAGGGTATGCGCCTCTACGGTGGCACTTCTCTTCAGCAGAAAAATATTCATGTTCACCTTCTTCCATGATACGCTTATACACACATTCAACCGTGTCACGATAACTGCGGTCTTTAGGAGGCGCCACCAAAACAGCCACAACTATACCGTTTGTGTCTACGATGGGTCTGTCATGTCTACTCTGGTAAATTAATTGACATCTATGCGTAATAAATTAACACTCACTCTGCTTTCCAGTGCACCGTTTCAAAACCCAGCTCTTCAAAGTATCTAGCATCCCTCACAACTGCGGCATCTCTCATCTTTGCGCCTATTTTCCCTGAGTAGGCACCTGTCGTAGCTGGCGCTTCTGAAAAGTCGTACTCTGCTTTGATAGCCTTCGCCGATTTGATATATTTTTCAACAACTTCAGGGCGTGGAAGCTGTCCAGCTGCTGCTATTCTTTCTTCCCTCTTACGCTTCCTGCGAGCATGTGAATCGGTGAGTTTTCTTTTTTGTGAAATAGTTTCCTGGGGGTGGAAACCTTGCTCAGTTTCTGCGGTGTTGATATTTACTGTTGATAATGCCGCTGTGGTAGTAGCTCTATCTTCATGGGCTTTTTTGGCCCGCCCGTATGCCCCTTCTGTAACTGCAGGGTCGCTGTTGATGTTGGAGGCCGTCGAGGGAGTGTTACGGTCTGATTTCTCCTGTGTCTGTGCTTTTAATTCGGCAGCTGCATGGAGAGCGCCACTTTCGGAGGGTAAATCTTCATAGCTTGAAATCCGTATAGATTCGACGGCCGTACTCTCCTGTAAAAGTGTTTTGAAATCGATAGATGCACAATGAATTGGCTGGTAAGGGGAATATTCTTGCCCCGACCGTGTCTGTATATTTAATAAGTGATTCATCTTTAATTTGACAACACAGATGGGCTGACGTACGGAACGACAGGGAACGAAGGGTGTTGTTTCTATACAGGTGCAAGAATGAGCCTTTGAATAGCAAACAATAAGCTGCGTAGCTTACCCAAAAACTTAGAGGTCCAGTACGTGTCCATGTCAATCTGTGTTTGATTTGAGTCAGCAAACATGTTGAATGAGAAATCAGCACCGCAGCTGCTCCGTCCCAGTCTTGAGTCGAAAGCAGCTGAATTTGGAGACATAGAAAGAAGCTTACTTACTTTGAATACGTTTTAGTGACACCTGTCTCCAATTCTCAGGCGATAACTTCAGATCTTTGATGACCATCAAGCGTGTAGCCCTAAGTTACAGGCGGTCAAGCAAACGTGGATGGTATGTGGGACGGTAGAACCGAAAACACATTCTGGTCTAGTTTGTTAAACAGTCATCATGTGATTGTTGTATGTGGCATGCTTATGATCGAATTCAGTGCGTGTCATTATCGTTCGTTGATTGTTGTGAATGCATGTCTCTTTAGAACCGGTGTTCACCAGCAAGCGAGCCATGGAGACTATTCTGAGATCGGATGGGGACGCGGAAGTCCATGTCAAAGTTTACTCTGTCTCTTTAATACGTTGTTGTAAACGATATACCCGTCCTCTCCCTCCCTGATCATGTAATTCTTTCATTATTTTATTGGGCCTGTCTGCCAGTATCATCGTCATAAATAAAGCTTTGTGTTTCTTTGTCATGGCTACATGTTGGGTATGTACTTGAGCAAAGGCTGCTTGTGCGTATCGTCTATCGTCTATGCATTATTGGTCTAGATAGTTTCCTGGTGATGTTCCCAAGCGTCATCATACGTTGTATGCTATAATAAAGTTATACTCAACCCTTTCCTAGATTTTCAGCGCCGTCCCATGATCCCCGACATGTGTCGTGCCCCTGCTCGCGCTTGATGCGGAGACGCTGCTCGACAAAGTCCGGCCATGCGGTGAGGTGCATGCGGTGCATCGTGTTGAGGAAGCCGAGCGCGGCAAAGGAGCTCATCAGCGCGCTGAATCCAGATATCTTTTACTTTTAGAAAAGCATCGAGGTCAGCCAACGCGCTATCTGAAAGAAAAAACCAAGAATTCGGTACCTGAGCGTGCCTCTGACGATGGTCCTCGCCTTGTTGTCCACATCATGAGTGTAGATCTGGCAATGCTTCTTATACGCTGGACTGTCCCTATTCGGCAGCCCCTCGAGCTTGAACTGGCTCGTAATAGGCACACCCGGCCAATACGACTGTAGGAGACGATCTCCAGGCACTCTGCGGACCTACACACACCAAAAAAAGAGTGTTTAAACGATACCGCAAACCGCAAATACAAATACAAATACAAATACAAAACGTAGCGTACCTGTTTACCAAGGAGATACGCCGTGCCGTTCAAAGCAGCAGTCAGCACGCCCTGGGGCCTCCAGCTGAACCTGTGCCCCAGAGGCACGTGCGCGTTCTCGGGCAAGGGCAGGCCACCACAGAAAGAGATGAACAACAACACGTGCTTGCCCTGCCGCTTGAACTTGTCGAGCAGCTCCAGGGCCGAGCAGTGGTTGATGCCCGAGTCGAGCCCGATTTCAGTGAGGAAGAGCAGGCCCTTCTTCGCGGCTCTGAGAAAAATGAATGGGAAAAGTGAGTATATGCGCGTAAGTAGGCTGTTTGTTGTGCAGACCTTTGATCGAGTTTTTCCATGGAACTCGAGGCCGCCCTGGCGCGTCATAATCAGCAGGCGTCCAGACAGTGTGAATGGATGTGCACCTCGACGTCACAGCTGATATCCCCGATATTCGTGAACCGCGCCCCACCAAAGCCCTGCGCGCGGCTGAGCGCCACCTCCAGCTGCTTGGTCTTCATCAGCCGTGGGAACGACGGCGACCAGCCTGTGCCATTCAGAAACAGCGTCAGATACGGCGCGACCTACATTGCCAAAAATTTTCAATGGCTCTTTAAATTTTAATTAGGAAGATCGAGAAAGACCCTACCCTATCGCAAAACACCGACGTATAGGACTGCGGCGACTGGTAACAATGCGCTCTATCATACTTGGCCCCGTCCACGCGCACGAGGTAGTCCTCCGGCTTCGCATGCACCAGGTATGTCTTGCGTTCAAAACCATAGCGCCAAAAAATGATACGACGACTGAGGCAAACAGGTTCAACACACCTTTCGCAAATCGACTTCAGGCGATTCCGCAAAACACAACGCAAATATTCAAGCATTCATATCTCTCTCGAAAAAAGAAAAGAAGAACGCACCCCCTCTCCGCATCAACGCATCCAGATCCTCCACTCTGACCATCTCAATCGGGAGTTCGGCGGGCATCGACAAACAGCCCTGCGCAACTTGTCCCGTCCTGCGTGGTGGGTGCACGTAATCAGCGTCGTTCCAACTAACCAACGAAGCCAGCAGCACTCACCCAGTCAGCCCAACGACGAACGGGCCCAGCTGCGGCGGCATGCCCCTGCGCCTCGACGGTCTGCCCGATCTCGCGCAGGCCGCGCGCAGTCGCTCGAGAGAGGGCAGCGTGTGCGGGCGCGGGTTGTACTGTGTGCGGGCGAGGGTGCGGGTGGGTGTAAAGGTGTGCGTGCGTGCGTGTAGGAGGATAAGGGAGGAGGGAGGAAGAACAAGATTCCAATTAGAGGAAAAAAAGGAATGGGAAAAAAGGAAGACTGACGAGGAACGGCGACGCGATGCCCAGCTCCAGATGCGACTGCGCCATCGCTCAGAGGGACTCCAACACACCCGCGACTAGAGTAAAGAGTGAAGTAAAGAGCTAGATCCGTCAATATCAATTGAGTAAGAGTATAAGAAACAAAAGGATACGAAGAAAGAAAGAGAACGAAGAAAGCAAGAAAACGAAGAAAGCAAGAAAAGAAGAAAGCAAGAAAATGAAGGAAGAAAGGAAGAAAGGAAGAAAGGAAGAAAGGAAGAAGAAAAGAAGAAAGAAGAGCCGACGCACCACCAGCGAACCACCCGAACCCAACCGTGCGCTTCCCATCGTCACCCGTGAATCCGCATCTTCAACAAGCTTCGCATAAGTGCGACTGTCCGCGGCGTCTACGATGCGATAGTTGTCCAGTTCAACCGCAGAGTCTCCCGCTGAAATAGTTCTCAGTACCCAGCACGCACTTCACAGTCAAGCAGAGCGAGCACATACCGGTTACAAGATCAAACTCGGCACTCTGCGCGATCAGATCCGGCGACCATCCCGCTTCCCAAAATGAGGATCCCCTTCTTCCCAAAGCTCCTTGGCGGGATCGCAGGCGCACCTCCACAGCCTTAGTCTCACCAGCGCCTTGCCCTCGCCCTTCGCCTCATACGCCCCATCCATCAACCGCCCATGCCCCTCCGCAAGCCTCCCATGCCCAGCAACCGTCGCCCTCCTCAGAGTCTCGGGCACCTCTGCCCGCTCCCCCGCATGGTACGCCACCAGCTCCTTAAAACAACCGCCCCGCATCAGCGCCGCCGAGAAGTGCGCCGACGCGTCGTACGGTACCGCCGCGGGGAGGATGTCCGCTACCATCATCCGCACGGGCGGCAGCGGGGCCTGCGCTGTCCGCACGGTCGTCGTCGGCACGGAGAGCGCGGTCGCTGTGCGGGTGGGTGCATGTAAGCAAGGTGTGCGTGCATGTAGAATGAGTAGGAGGCATGAAGAAGAGGAAAAGGAGGATTCCAATTAGAAACAAAAACAAAAAGAGGAAAAAAAGAGAGACTGACGAGGAACGGCGATGCGATGCCCAGCTCCAGATGTGCCTGCGCCATCGCTGAGAGGGACTCAGACACACCTGCAACTAGAGTAAAGAGTAAAGAGCTAAAATCAAATCCATCAATATCAGTTGAGTAAGAGTATGCAAAAGAAAACAAAGAAAAAAAGAATAACAACGAAGAATGAAAGAATGGAAGGAAGGAAGGAAGGAAGGAAGAAGGAAGGAGAAGGAAGGAGGAAGAAGAAAGAAAAGCCAACGACTGTCTGGACTCCGCAGCGTCTACAATGCGAGGTGCAACCAGGTGCTCCAGTTCAACTGCAGAGTCTCCCGCTGAATTTTTTTTTAAAATGCTTCTGAATACACACCCAGCACCTGCACGCACTTTACAGTCAAGCAGAACGAGCACTGCGCTGACGATACATCAGGTACGAATGAAAAAATTTCTCCGACTTCGATAGCACCAAAGGTTGTTCTGTAAGACAAATTCGATCAAAAATGTGCAGACAAGCTTACAAACATAGATGGCATACCATAAGACCGATGAAGAACGGGAAGGTTATGGCCTCCTACCATGATACGAGGGCACCAAACTAGAAAACAAGGGTAACGACGAAGAAAACAAGACCTTGGGAGAATGCATATAGGGTGTTACTCCAGGCTGTACAATTGCACGCAATCGTCCTCTCGTGTCAGCGCAGCAACTGTGCGGATGGAACCAGCTGCTTCTCACGCCAATTGAGCACAATTTTCATGTGCTTTCTTATTGGCTTGATCTTTGAGCACGACAACACGCTACAAAAATATGATCTGAAAAGGCTGTACAGGAGTGTGCGAAGAATGGGGACATACCAGACAAATATAACCAGTTGAAATAAGGAGTGGAGTATTCTGGCATAGTTGCATAGTACTTTAGCTAGAGGTGGGAAACAACAGCGACGAGAGACTCACGAGATGTGAAGAACAGGCACTACAGACACAGGAGTGTATGCCATATCATAGTAAGATAGAAACATGGCGTACGACCCTAGGTGACGCATCAGGTTCAGCACGTCGTTTGTATAAAGATATATGAGTTATACTGACTCCGCAAGATTCTCCGGCCATGTGAAACACCTTCCTTTAAACGCGGTGATGACTTTGGCTGCCTCTTCCGTCGTTCTCTGGTCATCAAGTTATTAGGAACGTACATCGTATTTCGTGCGACAGGAACGATACTACAACTTCACAGTAGTCAGTGTAAGAGAATGTTCAGCCTCCCAGAGCGGATGAGGTTAAAGATACCACGCATCTTTAACAGTAGCGAGCAGCGGCAGTGGTCTTCCCAGGCTCGAGTAGTCAACACTGTGTTTGCTGCTGCTGCTACCGCAGATGGTGCAGAGATGAGTGATGAGGAGAGAAGAGCGTGGGACATGTCGCGCAAGCAATGCAATAATGTCACTGCTCAACGTTGCACTGCTTTACACTTTACTACAACGTTTGGTTAGTCAACACGCTCTGCTCTCCTTCTGTATCCAATACTAATGCTTTAATTTCTAGTCTTAATAAATTATTTCCATGCCCAAAGAAACCCGACGTCCAGGTTGCAAGGAATACATCAAAAACGGCTGATCTTTCACGGTACAATCCTTCGTGTGGTCTGACAATTTGCTCTGTAGCTGGGAATAGTCAGTGCGGGCATGTTCTTGCCTATGCAAGAGCACACCTACGCTGAAGCAACAAAGTTTAGTACATTCCCTGAAGCCCATCTCTATCCTATGACATTTAGAAGCTTGTACGTTTCGTTTATTGCAATTCTTTGTTCACTTTCTTATTTCTTCTTCTGGTTCAGTCTCCTTCCTGTCGCCCTTTTCATTTTTGCACTCACCGGCGCTTATGTCTGGGTCCATTATATTGGTAAGTACTTCATTATTCGGCCAGCCTTACTCGTCAGACGCTGACATACAATTTCCTAGCCGTTTGCATTGCTGGTTTCCTTTTCGGCTTTGCCATGATCCTCATCTATTTCTCCACCAACTCTTACATCATCAACTCCTACAGTGACTACACGGCCAGTGCCATGGCTGCCAAGACCCTCCTGCGCTCCGAGTGTGGCGCTGTGATCGAACTCGTCTTCATCCGCATCACATGGGCGTACGTCCCCACCTATTCATATCATCCATTGCATCACTGACGTCCAGATGGTCATGCTTTAGACTCTTCCTTGTCGAAGCGTGGGCTGGGTCCATCGTCACCCCATCACTCATTATCCTTAGCTTATCATCAATTTGACGGGCGTTGTGTGGCATACGGATGAGATTGGGATTGGGTGGTCAAGAACAGCACCGCCAATGCTCACCAAACCGTGAGTCTTTCCTCAAGTGATCCATGGTCTAGAGTCTTAAGGGAAAAATATAGCGTTCACATAACAAGAAAATTCATACCTTTCCCAATCCTCTTTTGTACTACGTGGTCTATGGTTACTCTCTGTCAGTTTCTGCTAGAATGAATTGATATTACTTCTATGGCTGGATTGGTCGTGCTTACAGCGGTGATTTGAGGGGGGCTGCTTGCGACAGACGCCTCATGGCAGCGCTTCTCAACATCTTTAGGGGAAGGCCCATTCTGCGTAGAACGTTGTATCTGGTCTTAACCAGCCGTCCATACCGGCATATTTCTGCCCTCTTCTACTCTGAATTTGTTTCATATAGACATGCGATGGCCCTCGTACATCATCACATTGTGGTCGCCTTTCAAGAACTTGGCGTGAGTGTTTCCACAGTGCTTTGTACACAGCTGGGCAATTCAGAAAGAGTCGATGAACAAAAGAGAGCCTGTTTACAGTTTCTGGCTAACATTCAACAGGTATGTATTGAATTTTTTCTGTCTAACTGGCTGACTTTTGAGGCACAGCATATCCCGCATATGAACTCTGCTGATGCCCACACTGTCACAACTAGTGTTGAAGAAATGATCAATGCATTAGAATCCAGTGTAGCCACATCTCGCTATCCTGTTGACGCCCCTCCAATCATGCTCGGCGGCACTGTCCATTCTGGCCAACAAGGCCGACCACCTGTGAATATAAGACCTGAGGACCTTGCCTTACTTGCCAGTGGCCGAACCACTATGCAGGACATTGCAGCACTATATCAATGTGGTGCGCGAACGATCCGCCGACGAATGGTGGAATTTAATCTTTCCGAACCAGGTCCACCAGTTTACGTGGAACAGGAGCAGGCTGACGGTTCAGTAGAACGAATATATTCAAGGGGCAGTTGTGCCAATCTCTCACATATTACAGACGAAGAACTGGATGGCATCCTTGTTTCAATTTATGAACAGTTTCCTTCATTTGGGCGACGGATGATTGATGGATACCTCATGGCCTTGGGCGAACGTGTCCCACATCGGCGAATTGAAGAGTCCTATTTGAGGGTTATTGGCCCTCCAAATAACAAATTTGGCAATCGTCGTATTGAGCGCAGAGTGTATTCTGTTCCGGGACCAAATGCTCTATGGCACCATGATGGGCAACATGGTAGGTCATTATGTTCTTGTTGTTACTTTATTTTCATGTCCAGTATCCAAGGCCTCATTCGATGGAAAATTGTCATTCACGCATTTATCGATGGTTTTTCACGGTTTCTTCTGGGTATTCTGGCCAGTAATAACAACCGTGCAACGACTGTCCTTGATCTTTTCGAAGATATTACAGAAGTATTTGGGTTCCCAAGTTGCATTCGGGGCGATCATGGTACTGAGAATTTACTTGTTGCGGCACTTATGGAAGAGGTTCGAGGGGTGGGCTCATATATTTGGGGAAAGTAGGTCAAAGCTATCTCTTTGACTTTCAGCTGTTGAATAATGCATGAATTCTAGGAGCGTGCATAATATACGCATTGAGCGGCTCTGGGTGGATGTGACAAGGGGCTTTGGAGCCAAATGGAAGACTTTTTTCGACATTTTAGAGGCACATGATGGACTGAATGTCGACAGTGATGCTCATATTTGGCTCCTCCACTGCCTTTTCCTTGACAAAATCAATGCCGATGCCAGGGTATGGACCTCCACTTGGAACAGTCATACACTTTCGAGGCGTGGTCAAACACATGAACCGCCCCAGAAAATGTATGTTCAGGGAATGGTAGCAAATGGCATTCGAGGTGTTCATGTAGCGGATGAAGAAGTCAACCTTGAAGAATATGGAATTGACTGGGAAGATCTTGATCGACGTCGTATCCGCCAGCATCATGATGATTTTAATCCAGAAAACAATGTTGAAAATGAAAACCCCTTCGTCGTCAACCACCCTGATCACCTTTCTCATGTTGAGGTTCCAGATCCACGTTGCCCCTTTGATGCTGAGCATCTTCACATGTTTGATGCAGAGCTCCAAAGCATACCCACTATTTTGTCCACGGATATGCACTTACGTCGGCTAACTTGGATCCATGCACTAGAACTGGCTACAGCTATTGCACAATCATAGGTTATCTTTCATTTATGTAGTACAGACAATTATCAATCTTTTTTGAACCATAATACCCGATCTATACTGAAATTCATGACACAAGTAAGGTTGTTTAATTTATATTGTAATAAAAACATTTGTATAGGGCTTGGGGATAATGTGCTCTGTTCACGTGATTGCGGTCAACCTCACACCAAGTCCGTTTATCGTTGTCTTGTAGACTTGTACACCACTGCTGGAAGCCTATAAGTGTATCGTGTTCAAATTGGGCTGCTTGTCAAGGGCTTCTTTTTCCCCCATTCCCCCAAAAATTCTGCACTTTACAGTGTGATTATGGTACCCAGACAATCAATTTGGCTATCCCTCTACCATTTTGGATTTGGCCTAGCGTTCGCCACAGACATGGCTATTCTTCTTCCATTGATGCTCTACAGGTCATTCAAGCATTGACTGTAAGTCCTGGCTACTCTGTCCCCTTGCTGAATTAACACCAAGCTATTCCAGACCTCAAACAAATGGCCACTGCAGGAGTCGTACTTCCAGGTAAGTCCTTATGTGCCTTCCTGATTTCTTTTTCATTAAATCTGTCTATCTGCTTCCTGCGACAAGCAATCAGCTATGTCATGAAAGCACCGATCATGACATCGTTCTTTAATGAAGATCATTGCCTATACCAGAAGATTGTCAGGCCTTCAAAACATCCAGGTAGACCCCTTGTTTTTGCGCTTGCCCTTTCTATCTCTCTCTTACTCTGATTAACGACCTCTCCCCCTCTTTGGTAGACCTTCAAAGCAGCTTTTTGCTATGGCTGAAATTTATCCCTGTAGCGTTTGTGAATGCCCTGATTTGTATGAAAATGTCTGTAATTTTTTTTCTTTTATTTTGTTTTTGTCATTCAATCCATCGTAGACTGCTCTTTCTTGCCTCTGTGGGCACCCCGTTTCTCAACATCAAAATGTTCAGCAAGTTCTTGCTCGGTACTGCCCTGTTCCATTGACCAATCCGGCACATGGGAAAATGTTTACGCATGCTGCAGGTATCACACATTGTCGGGTATAACGTCTTGATCATTTCTTTAATTTCTCAGTGTGCTCATGGCTTCTTTTTCAGACACGGCGTGAATGTGGAGTGCTTGTGTGTTGCCAGTGTCAGAAGGCCAATTACCTGCATCTACCGACTGCACCTGGCCATAATCACCCTGTGGTACCGCCTGCTTCAATGGCACAGCCATCATTGACTCCTTCAGTATCTCAACCACCACTCTTTGCTTTAAGACCCTCTATTCCACCCTCTACCGCCTCCCAGCAGCCAACTTTTCAGCCTTGGACCCGACCAGATACAGGGGCCAACAGTCAGGCCAGTGGCAGCCAGGTCAACCAGCGTCGGATTATAGCAGCTGCAAGACACCAACAGCCTTCAACACAGCTACCGCACTCCACAGCTGTTGCACATTTCCCACTCATCAGTCTTCCTACTGTTCAAGTACCCAAACGGAAGAACACCCGACTTTCTGCTGTCCAAAGAGCCGTAACTGGGAAGCAGAAGGTGGTTGATATGAAGTATTTTATCGTCATACATGCTCAGCAGGTAAGCATTCTCATAAAATTCTGCATAACACAAATTAATATTCATGTTAGTTGGGGCACTACGTGAACAATGACTACCCAGGAAATTACTTCACAACATTACGCATTCCTCCTACCAGTAAACTAGAGGAATTTCTTGCCCAGGCCCAAAGTCTCAACTTGCTTATACGCCACGAAAAGGCAGGAAGCATTGATTCCCATATTGCCAACGACTTTGATTATGCAATTGACACTCATATGCGAGAGCATAATCTTGCTTTTGTAGACCTTTTAAGCACACCATCCCCTAGTCCTGCTACACGTTCATCGCGCACATCCCAGCCTGCCTTTGTACTGGATCCAGAGCCCAAGTGGCACCCGCTCTACATCAAGGCCTCCACACGGATCCAGGCTGCAGATACCTTTACCCCAATACTGTACCGTCAGCCGAAGGCAGTCGCTGACATCACCTATGCTGATATCTCAACCAAAAGTAAAATGCCTATTGTCCATGTCAACCAGGAAGAATGGCGCATTGTTATTATTGGTTTGTTGAACATTTTTGTTATTTTTTCTCTGAATTAATCTCTTTTCTAAATCTAGTGCCGAATCAAAACATCGTTGTTGGAGACTTTGATGGTACCGGCCCTCATACCTGTTTGCCTATCAGATTATGGGGCAGAATACTGGACCACCCATTTGAGATTGAATGCAACGATAGCTGTGGACAACCACAGCAGGAAACGGTATGAATGTGATTATATACTTTGATTTTTTGCTAATGCTGCTGTCTAGAATATATCCGAAGATACCTCAGATCGGGATATGGATATAGATACCAATCATGCAGATCCATTTGCGTTTGATCATGTTGCTGCTACCGATCATGCTGCCGAAGCTATATCCACAGCTTCAAGCTTTGATGATAACACTCCTCCGCCAGCGACAACCCTGACTCTAGAAGAGTTAGAAATCCGTGAAGTTCAGCAAGGTGTTACACGTCTGCAAAACGGCATGTCTGCGACTGTGATAGCCTTATGGGACATTGCTCTTTCCGATATCCATAATGATGCTGAGCAGCCAGATGCCTATATGGTCATTCGGTCACCCTCTATCGAAGCAGCATCTGAAGCCCTCATACACCACCTGAAGCATCTTGTCATTGGGACACCTATACCAGAGGATCTCTGTCCACATACCGTTGTTCGGAATGTAACTGAAGCGGCAATGAGCCATTCGTACTTCCAGGCAGACATGTGAGTTATATCTCAAGATTTTTTGACATGTTCCTGAGTTTTTATTATAGCAACGGTGCTCCTGGAGATGGTCCAAGGCGATAACTTTGGTCTCACCTCATGTCTACACTCCTGGCAGACTGGAAACACTTTGTAAAAATGCCTGAAGACAACTTCTACACACCCTCTCTTGTTCCAGCACCGGCTGTCAGTAAACGTGATAAAAAACTGTTCATTTTCTTAGGCTTTGCGATCAGACAATGTTTTGTGTGGGGGCTTGATACGCTCCCAATATCCCCTTTCTTCTTAGCATTTCTCTTCAAGGACTTTGCCCATGCAACAACTTCTGATTTTGTCAAGGCTGTCGCTCCTCAAGCTGCAAAACGGCTTGCATCCTGGCCTCCAAAAGCTATTGGCCCACCAAATGAAGATGGAACCCTTCCTGCGCTTGCACTTGATAGCACAATGGATCCCATGTCATTAATAATAGAGTTGGTTCCAGGCGTTACCGTGTGTTGTTAATATTCTTTGATGATACCGCTTGCTTACTCAAAACTTTCCGCAGGCTGATCACATTCGCGACATGTCTCTTCAAAACCAACTGGAACTCCTCCCCTCTATCAATGCTGGCCTTCTATTTGCACATCAAACACAAGATGTTGAGACCTCTTACCTCTCCCATCGTCACCCGATTTTTGAGGCGGTAACACTTGGGATAAACTATCCCTTTTTTTCTGAAGTTGAAATTGTTGGTGAATCTCAGCCGGCAAAATTAATAGATGTACGTGGCACAATTTATTGTTTCTTATTGCATACTTATCAAACCTTTCCAAAGATTTTCCGAACCAATCTCGACATATTAACCTTGCTGGAGACAATGTACAAGGATAGGATTGTGGTGAATTCAATGGACTTGCTGCCTTATATCACCTGGGCCGATGTTGAACCTAGGGATGATGACCCTGCTGAAGACCTTTCTGAATATTTTGCTCGCCAATCACGATTTTTGGAACTCCTGCGTCATTACCTTCGAGGGAAAGGGCATCCACAGGGTGCAGTTGGAGTGAGCCCACAAGAATTCTGGGATTCAAGGGAAGATGCCGCTCTGCGCCCCACCCTGTTCTTGGAAGCTGTGACATCATCGCAATTCCTTCCTCTTGCACATCTGCGAATAATAGTAAGTAATTACATCTTTCACCCAAAGACCCTCTGAACTGACTTGTACCCCAGATACAATTTAGACGTCTTCTTGTTCCTGCTACAGCGCAAGCTTCTGGGGCCAACTTTCATACCTGCTTCAGGACTGTTGAATTTCTAGTTGGGGACGCTTTTGCAGCACTAGCACAAATGTCAAATCCAGTAACGCCTCCAGCTGCATTTGCTGCATTTGATGTCTGGATGCATTCTCTTTTGTGGGGTAGCAACCGGGTCTTTAATGCACTTTGATTGTTCACTCCTTTCTTCATTGCCTTGTTATCACGCTTTACTGCTCATTGCTCACAGTCGCATCCCCATTTACATTATAGAATAGATATGTATAAACTGCTGCACCAACAAAAGTATCCCTTACAATCATAGCTAAATGTTCGTTATTGCAAATAGTACATTATGGTTGTTACCTCCCTCGGTTTTGCATTTGCACTTGCATTGGCATTGGCACCCTTCAAGCCTAAATTTGACACCTCCACCCCGTATCCATCCACATCCACTGTACGTTCATCCTCCGGCAGATGGTCCTCCAGCTCCCAAGGTGTCACTTCCTCCATCAGACCCATAGGCTTGGGTGGTTACAATTGCATTGGCGCCTGCACAAAGGCAGGAACAAGAGTAGAAGCAGAAGCAGGCTGCGTCTGACTTTGACTTTGACTTTGAAGTGTCGGAGGCAAAGGGGGCAGTATATCTCCAGACGCACTTGCAGCCGTAGCTGCACTCACTCTCAGACCTGACAGTGTTCCTCCACTTCTGCCCCTTCAGTGAAAATCCCTCACCCCCCATGCACGCTGCCAGCCACATCCACCAACCACCTGTTGCTACTAGGACTAGCATGCTCCTGCCCACCCCGCCGCCTCTCCTCTAACACGTCGGTGCCCACCCTCACGTGACCAGACACTGAACCTGAAGCTGCAGCGAGTATGTTATGCTGGTAGGTATTTTGGCAAGGGTTGTTAATGTGTATGTGCAGCTTATAGAGTTCAACCGATGGAAACAGCAGGGATTGTCGACGATCCTTGTGGGATCATCATGGCTAGTTTGACCGTGCATATTGGTAGGAAGAGGCGGCATTGGTTCCATTGAACGTTCTCCTCCGTTGCCACTGGGTCTAGATTGAGAAGGCAATTGTTGGTGTGGGTTATGTGTCACAGAGGTCGCGGAATGGCCTAACCAACAGATTACGGATTGTCCATAGCGACAGGCTGATGACTGTGTGTCGCAGACCATTATTGTTCTCCATCCACAACGCCTTCTCGAGCTTGCGCTGTTCTCTCTCCTTCCTGAACTGCCACCGTATCGTCTTCTGTGCAGTCAAAGTACCTGGAATATGCTGCACAAGCGGTACGTCGCTGTCATCATCATCGCTACCATCCTCCTCCTCATGCTTGTCTTCGGTAACATAGCAGCTGCTGTGCTTAGGGTCGTGTCCATGCAGATTTGGTAGTCCATCGTCACAGCACTGATGTGATCGCAATCACCACAGGAGGCAATGAATGAGGATGCGTCGAAATTCCTCGTTGCATGTGTGTGCAAGAATGAAGGAGATGGACCATCGGAGTGAGGGGACCTGGTTCCGGGGTGCGGATCTTGATGAGGCGATGGGTTGAACAACACCTAGAGCTAGTGGGTATACACTCACTACCTGAATGTCGAAAGATGGCAGCAGTTCAGAGCTTTGGGATTGCGGGGTTGTGAGACAGATCGTGCGTTGGAGATGACATTGTATGCGAAAGTGGAGATTTTGTATGTAGTCGAATCAGAGACCTTGTTGGTTGACTTTGAGCACCCGGACAACGATATCTCTTGAAGGAAGGAGGGACACACAGGTTGATATTACCAGGCTCAAGAAGGGCCAAGCTGTTGCTACATACATTGCGTGCCTAGAAAGGTGGTAAAGTTTCGTAGCGATCATATCTAACAAGAGGCATACCGATATGACCAGCTCCCACTTTGCGTGTACCTATGTGCGGTGGTACCCTGGGATAGAGCAGCCTAGTATAGACAATTGGTGTGTTAAGTAACTTTTGGCGGCTTGCTTGAGGCTTTGTAGCATATCAGCCTGCAAATTGTGCATACAGCTGTGAATCAAAATTAACATATTGCATTAAACTGAACTTGTTATACAGTGACTCAAAAAACTGTCCGGATGTTTTGGAAATTGAACTTAAATTGACTATAGTGTCATGTAATCTTAATG
>JANCIO010000393.1:0-26551 GCA_027604855.1 Psilocybe subaeruginosa | reverse complement strand
CAACTAAAACTTTAACAAGCATGCATCTATTTTAGTCATATTTTACTGTGCCTAAAAACGTCCCCAGCCAGCAGTGAGGGGCGCTGATCGTGCTTGAACCTATGTATATCGAAGGCATTCATATCTTGCTTCTATGATAAACATAGTTCGACATGAGTCAGTCTCAGCATCATGGTGCCATCAACGTCCACCGATAAGAGTTTGTTCCTTTTCTTTACTTTTTGGTAAAGATAGTACAGTCGAACCCTGTCATAACCCATACCCCCTCGGTGGATGGTCTGGACTATGGGTTATGACAGGTTATGGGTTATAAGAGGTGTAAATTTCGGTTTGGTGGCAGGTCACACCTACTTGGGTTATTATAGGTTATGGGCTATCACAGGTATGGATTATGGCAGGTTCGACTGTACATTAGTCACAAACGTGTTGAGAATATCCTCCCACTGAATGTCAATCTTATATCAGTCAGGTGGCCTGCCGAAGAGTTTTGCATAACAACGCCCGGCACAGCCTTTCTGTCCGGCGGAGGGGCGACATTCCTTTCCATTACTCGGCTGATTGACGCTTGCTCTCAACTCTATCGACATTGTTCCCAATCTTTATGGCCCCCATTTCCACAAGGTGTGTGTTGCGATATAACTTCCAAACTGTCGCTGAAAGTCATGTAAGGTCTGGCCTCGGAAGTACTATCGATTTAAAAGTGAATAGTACGTTTGGCACAGCACAGTGATGTCGAGCATTTGAATTCTCTTTTTCTGATATCATACATATAGTTTTCGAGGGTCGGGAACTCCACAAACCCCATGCGTTGTCCGCCTCTTCCTATGCCATTGACCTGGTGTTTAATAAGAAGACCATTTCCTCAAAAGGTGGACGTAAAGGAGACAGGTCGCCACAGTGGAATGAAAGCTTTATCTTGTAAGTCGACATTGGAAACATGTCGATATGATGACCAATATGAGTTAAGTTCTGCAGAGTCAATGTCTTCACTGCGCATCAACCTTGTATGCAAGCACAACGACTCATGGGATGATCACGTCGTGGGTTATACCGTAATAGATCTACTGGACATAGAAAGAAATGAAGGTGGGCCTTCACGCATTTCCGCGAGAAGTTAACCTGAACCAAATTCGGGCAGATGTCGAACTTGAACTCATCGATCCCGTCAAGGGGGACTCGCGAATACGTGGTTATCTTATTGTTATGGTCAACGTCGCAACTCCTGGAAAGATCTGTGAATGTGAAGAGTGCATCACAGACCTAGAATCTGTGCACTATCTCGATACAATTGGATTCATACAATCGCTATCGTCTGAGCAGCTCAAAAAAATGCCCCCAGTATGGAACCAATTACTGTCCTCCTTGGGGACTTTCGCTTCCATTGCAGAAAAAGTGGCAGAGGTATATCGGTGGTTCATAGCCTGTGTCTGCATATCTTCAATTTGACTAATTACTCGATCTCTTAACAGCTTGATTCGCGGGCTAAGCTTGCTGTTGGGGCAATGACGTTTGCTTTTACGGTCAGTAAACTCTTATTAGTGGAATGTCTGTTTGCCACCGACCCAACTAACGTCTATACAGATTGTATTTGAGCAAATCGAGCGCGATATGAGGATTGAAGAATTAGTACACATTATAGATGACCTGTACAAATTTTTTCTCGCTTCTCAGCCGATGCAGAAGATTACGTTGTTCAAGGATACTTTGCAGCGACTTCTTACTCAGACAGCCGAATGCGCGTATTTCATTGCAAATTATCGAAAAGTCAAACATTTTGGCAAGCTATTTCTTCGATCCTACTACCGGTGAAGCTTATGCGATTGTATAGTTCAGAGAGCTGTCGTAAATGTCGTTTCCAGTGCCGACTCCATGATATCCAAATTTCAGGCCGCCTTCGGGGAGTTGAAGATCGAACTTATTTTGGGAACGGCTCTTCAAACGGCTGTGGTTTCGTTTCGCATTCTACAAAAGATGGAGAATGTGGGTGAGTAGTTTTCTTTCAAGCTCATTCCAATGCAGGTTTCATGCTAATTCCGTTAGAAAACATCTTACATCTCAACAACCTCCCCAAACTGGATGCCATCAACTGGGACTCGGGCAAAGTATGTGCACGAGGGACACGTCAGAGCATTATTGACGACGTTGTTCGGTGGGCCTCGGCATCAAATCCCATAGGCCGGACACAAGAAAGTCGAATATATATGCTATCAGGTCCTCCAGGGTGCGGAAAATCTGCTATAGCGCACACAATTGCACAGGCATTCCATCAGCAAAAGCGGCTAGGGGCGTCGGTGTTTCTTGATAAACACGTGGAGGGCGCAAACTCGCAAAGGATATCTAGTTCTATTGCCTTTCAGCTCGCGGGCTATGACCCTACGGTTCGCGCTCGAATGGCCGACCAGCTCAAGGCCGATCAATCTCTTGCTTGGGCCGATATTGGACGTCAGTTTCCTGATCTCATCGTCGAGGCCACTAGAAATCTTGTAATGATTGGACCCGTCCTCATCGTCATCGATGGTCTACATAATAGCATAACCCTAGCTGAACAACACAGGTTGCTGACCGCAATTTCTCTTCATTCGGTTAACCTTCCATCCAACTTTCGCATTCTTTTGACGTCTCGTTTCCACGACGCTATCGTGGGCACTCTGGAACAAGCACCTCACTGTCATATTGAGGAAATAGGATTCAACGAAGCTGGAGGTACGCTCGATGCTACGGGATATATAACACAATGTCTACAAGAGCTTTTCGAGAAGAAGCCAAATGTGGCCGAACACTACACTATCGAAGAACTTCATGATCATTTCATGGACCGGGCAATGGGTATGCACTTATGGATTTCAGTGGCGAGTCGGGCGCTTTTGTTGTGCGGTGACGGTGATGAAATTGCCATTTTAAAAAACATGTTATCCACCCGAATCCCTTTGTCGAAAGAGGACACGATGGACGACCTGTTTCGTGCCATCATCAAGATCATTCCACTCCCTGTTCTAGTCCCTTCGATTGTTTTTGGCACTTTGATCAAATCAACAAAACCGCTCTCACTTTTGGTACTTCGGCAAGTTGCTGGACCTCCTTTCGAACGCGACGAAAATGTCGTCGACCTCATGCAAAAACTTGGCTGCATCATCGAAAAGGGACGCGACCGTCAAGGCACACTTCTGTATGGCGTTCATCCAAGTCTTGAAGATTTCTTGACCAACAAACAACGGAGCGTTGAAACCAATATCGTAATAAATCGGAACATTCCGACACGCTCCCTAGCAGACGCATGTCTCGATGAACTGCTATTGTCCCTCAAACACAATGTTATCGAACTTGAAAATGTAATGGTTTTAAACGACGAAATCGACGACCTACCTGAACGTCTTCGTCAGCATATTCCGGAAGCACTACACTATGCGTGCCTTCACTGGGTCCCTCCCCTGAAAGCGATAGAGGGTGTACGTTATTTAACCGATCCTACCTTCGAAAGACTGGAAGGTTTTCTTGCCACTGGTCTTTTATATTGGTTTGAGATCATGAGCTTCCTGGGGTGTCTCGATCTCTGCCAACCGATGTTGGAGCAACTTGTCGCTTGGTACGAAGTGAGTTAACAAATCATTCTTGTCCACAATTTCCCGTCTGATCATCGAACCTTCGCTATTATAGCGAGTGAAAATCCCACGCGACGATGATATATATATCTTGGCCGTGGAAGGCATTCAGTTTATCATAAATTTCTTCCCCATAATCTCGAAATCAGCGATGCAGACTTACTTATCAGCTCTGCCGTTGATGGTTTCCGATTCTTTATTATTCAAGATATATAGCGAGGAAAAGGTCCCAGGCATGAACAATCTCGAATCCGATGCACAGTCGAGATGGAGACCTTTGGATACACCTTCGGATTGGCCCAGGACGGTGACTTCGAATTCCAACTTCCGCTCCACCAAAGTTCCAGAGGATGAGTTTTCGGACGCCTCATCTATTTCGCATTTTGGCTATCTTGTTGCGCAGGCGTCTCATATTCAAGGAAAGGTTTCTTTTCTGGATGCCAGAAAAGGACACGAGGTTAGGCGGTCAATCCACACAGACGATGTTGTCTTGGGAGTCGCATTTTCTCCAGATGGGCAGCACATCGCGACTGCTGCGGAAGACAATATTTCAGTTTGGGACCTAGAAACCGGGAAACGACTACATCGCCTAAAAACCAAGATCCTAGGCAACTCATTCGTCAAATATTCCGCAAATGGCAAAAGGATTATGGCTGGCGAAGCTTTAGGTACCATTGAAATCTGGCAAGCCGATACAGGAAAATTCCTAAACGCTTTTCGACCGCATACGAACATCGAGGAAACATGGGCAACGGTTGCCTGGTCTCCGGATGGTGGTCACGTCGCATTTCCCAACCCGATTGGCATTGGTATGTTCAATGCGGAGACTGGCAAGAAGACTGGTAAAAATGTGGCACTCCATTTCGACAAGTATCCGTTCAAGGCCGAAGAATTTCGATTCGCTTGGGCTCCAAATAGCGAAGTTATTGCTACTTCAAGTGGTTACTCCAAGGACGGTTGTATACGTGTTCATCATAACTATCTTAAAAACGACAAGAAGGATATCGTGACATTCGAGTGCTCCCGTTTCTGGCCAAGTCAGCTTATCTTTTCTCCAGATAGCGCATACACTGTTGCCATTCTTCACGGCTTTTACACGAATGGGACGCCACCAGAGCCAAAAATACAGCTTTGGGACTCGCGAACAGGAGACTTGCTGTACTCACAAGGAACACGTGTCGCAATGACATCGATCTATTTCGTACCAGACACACAGGAAATCATCTTTCAAAGTGAACGCTACGACAAGCCTCCTATCCGTCTGATCAATTGCCCACCTGCCCACCTAATACAGCCGGTCAATTCCACTGGGTTGAACACGAAGATAATCCCAACTAATATTCAATATTCCCGCGATACTACTGACGCGAGTCTCCAATATGCTTCAATGGTGGATGACGAGGGTTGGATTTTGAGCACGAAGGGACAACGCCAGATGTGGATTCCTTATCCCAAATACAGCTTATACTCCGATCTCGCCCCGGGTCTCTCTAATCACAGGACCTTGGAGGTCAGAAGCCCGGACACCAATGAGATCGTCCTGAGGTTCGTCATTGAACTCAACATCAAAATTTAGAGTATAGGGGATTCTCGCAATCAAATTGTACGAGGAATGTGGTTTCTGCAGTCCCAGCATTGCTCAAATGGCTTTTTTTGCGGCTACTTTTATATAACCTTGTAACGTTTATACGGATATTCAACTTCCCATTCTTCTGTGTCGCGTTTTGGCACGTATGTACCTCGGACACGTGAAATAATTTGGAGCTGTATTAAGCTATTTCAGTCAGCTGCAGTTCTCGAGGAGGCCACAACCAAAAGACAGTATGGATACATACAGTCCGCGTCAAGCCTGGGCATGATGTCCTTATCTGTAGGGTTATGGCAATGCCATGACTATTGGCAAGTCAGTCAGAAAAGAGCATAGAGTCTAAACTGTAGCCCCTCGCCTTTGGATAGCATGCAGCCGAAGGTCAATAGACCCTCCAGACTCTTTACAATGGACGCACGCCAGCCCCTTATGTAATTTCTCCCCTCGCTTACGTGCCCTTCATTCGACCTCTGACGAGTTCGACCTCTTGATTGCTGAGTAGTTCCAGCTTCATTGGGTTCGATCTGTCCTCGCCATGGCGGTAACCGACTTTGTTATGGGCCGCCTGTTGAAAAGGTGATATTAGTACTAGTAGCGTTCGTCGGAGGTAACCAGTAACACTTGCAACTATTGACTATCTCATCGTAGCGCGCCCCTTGTAAGGATCGTGGCATGCGATGCATTCAAAAATTGGGTCCAAAGCATCCATCTCTGCCCTAGTAGTCTTCCACGAGTCTAATCCGCATAGTTCGATAGCGCCAGTCAGGGCTCTTACATTGCGTGCTCTGAACCTCATATTGCCCCATTCATTCCATACGCTGCATGAAGTAATATCTTTGAGGATCTCTTTATTTCCAAGTCCTGGTCTGTGAGAACTGGTGCCCTTGAAGGCGCACGAGTGCATTATGACTCGTAGGTACTGGATTGTTTCAGATACTAGTCCAGGGAAGGCTATGCAGTTTGAGCAGGTAAACGTGGTGGCTACAAGACTTAGCGTTTCTCAATCAACAGCCACACCAGGCCTGCTGGTGCATCCTTCATTGAAAATAGAGATGAGTTTCCCTTCGATGGCCTTTTTCCACTGTTCGGTGATAATAGGAAACATTTGACTGTAGGCGGCCAATATGAGATGTCGCTGTAAATTCTCCCTCTGGCGTCAGAAAAAGAACGCTCAGGATGTCCGGGTGGAGAAATATGCCATCGATGTCGGGCGATATCGCGTTCAGCGGAAGAGTCGACACGTAATCATGAAAATATG
Organism: Psilocybe subaeruginosa; assembly: GCA_027604855.1. Classification (NCBI taxonomy): domain Eukaryota; kingdom Fungi; phylum Basidiomycota; class Agaricomycetes; order Agaricales; family Agrocybaceae; genus Psilocybe; species Psilocybe subaeruginosa. The sequence continues at coordinate 20,106 of JANCIO010000393.1, read as the reverse complement.
GTTTAAGGTTGGCCACCCCTTTTCTGGACGTTCCTGCTTGAGTCTCTTTTGATTTTTTATCTGACATATGTTTAGCGAGAGTTGAGTTCAATCCCAGCAGAATTGTGACAAAAATTGACTTCAACTTCGCATCTCAAACTGTGGAATAGGTAGAGGAGTTTACCATGGTCTGCCAGCTTTTGTTTACAGGCGGTCTTCACCTCCTTCAACTCCTCAACTTGCTCAAACGAGGTAATTTAGAGAGCTCGTGCTCCCAGTCCATTGATTTGACACGGGCTACGACACTGTGTGGAGTTGAGGCACCAAAGGCGATGATTTCGTAACAAATTACATACGCAACTAATCGTTGGGAACCACAGCTTGTTCAATTCTTCGAGATAGATTTTTCGACTACGGACTCAGATACTGCATTGCTCGGAATTCTGTCATGAGACGCGCTCATTGAGAAGAAATTGGCTTACCGAGTTGATGACTCGATGCTCATGAATCTTTTGCCAACCATTCCGCTTTATTTTTGGCGTCTCTGCTCTTTCTCCCATTGTTTCTCCATTTCAAGATCGTAGTAAATCCTGAATCTGCCTATCTGGCTGTTAGGGCACATTTTCAAACAATAGCTGGTCATACGTACGAGCTTTATCAACTTCCATCTCAGGTGAAAGTCGAAGGAGATCTTCCAGATCTTTAGGCATGTCAATGGGATGATCTCTTACATCGCAATATCTGCGAGCCAACAAGTACAGTGAATACCCGTAGCATAATATAAGCGTATAAGAAGCGTGCTTACTGTTCTCTACACATCCTGCGCAAGGCCTAAGTCGAGCGCTCCGCGAGGTGTAGACAGATGTGACTCCGGCAGAGATTTCGTCATCGTAGATGTTGGTTCCCTCCGCACACAATAATGGTAAAACGATGACTGATGCGACCGTCCTTTCCAAAAACCAAATTTGCATACTGTGGAAGGCTTAGGTCCGAGGGACATACAGGAAGTGCGAGAGTCACATTAAGGAATGCTGATCCCCAATCCGTCTTCGATAACTCACAACTCGTGAAGAAGACACGTAAATCTTTATATGTCCTGGATGAGCATAACAGATCAAAGGGCTGCAAGTGGCTATATATCTGATATGGAAGTGAGCAGGGTTTCTAGCCATATGAGACTACTGCAAGCTTACCAGACACGGCACATCATCGTCCATCCCAGTCAGTATGAAATCTTTATTTTGTCCTCGGCATTTCCTAGAATAGGACCGAGCTGGCGAGAAGCTTTGTCGTCAACAGCTTTTCTTTTCTTCCCATGAGGTTTCTTCGGTGGAACAACATCTTGTTGCTTTGCTTCTTCAATTGGTAATGTTGTCCCCCCTAATAGGTTGGTGGACTTTATCTGTGAGGTGAATGTAAGGTGAATATGGTGTGGAACAAGGGTGAAGTTGAGGGGAACCCTGTTCCTATGTACTTATTCATGGACAAATTTTGGCATCACGATGCGACGTGCCATGCTTGTTATGTTATTTCCACACGTGAAGGAGACAAATTTGTGACAGAGCGCGTTTACTATTCAAGGTTTATTTCAGGTTTATTTGCCTAAGTTTTGTCCTCACTCACAGCCTTATCTACCAACTCCCGAATACATGGCGGGGATGACAGATGCTGGCTGCTTCACTGACCACCGAAAGCTTCTTCGCATCTCTGCTTAATCACTGCTCCTTCTCTCGCTTTACCGCAGCTGGGGTCGGTTAATCCACAACGCCGTGATAATACTTAGTACAACATGGAGCCGGAACCGGACGCTGCTGAAAAGGCGTCTAACATCAAAATCGATCTGAATCTTTCCTAAATGACCACGTACAGCATGTCTTACTGGACCCCATAGAGAAAGAGGCACACAGGTGTCGGAAGCCAGGAGAGCGAGGAAAGGGTTAGCTGGCACCCAAAGATTTCTCCGTATCGCCTGGATAGCGTTCGGAGCAACGAAAGCCATATGATAATTTCTTCTCCGTCCTAATAACTCTAGAGTGAGTGACGGGTACGCTTATAGTTAGCATTGCTGTGAGTAGAGGTCCCTGTCTATGCTGCATTTGTGTAACAGATACGTAAATAATATGAGGATCTCTAGAGCTTCAGCCTTCTCTTATGAACCCCTTGGCGCAGGCGAGTTAAGCTTCCAGTTTATGGACTATGCTTGACGAAGGCTTGAGCTACTGTTTTCGTTCAAGCGCCCACAGTATGAGTTATGAAGGGGCAGATTCATAACCTTCAGGCCATGCATTTCATGATTCTTATCCTTAATGACCGATGACCGATTTCTCGGGTGTTCGACAGTGATATCATTTGGACTGTCAAGGGCGATGCTCGCGCGTTATGGCTAGTCGGCGAGTTGGATAGAGTGAACACACTTGCCGTACCTGTTACCACAGTGTGGGTGCTCATGTCCGAGTGGAAGGCCGAAGTCAAGCATCCGTGCATTCGTTTCCTTGGTTTGCATATCAGTAACATCCGTGCAGTGAATCCGATATCCTTTTTCGTGAAAGTCCAGAGTTGATTCTGGAATATTCCATGTGCGACAAAGGTTCTGTAAGCATAGCACGATTCCTCATCGATGTTGTGGTCTTTTACCACTCGACGGGGTTATTTTTAGTTGTGACGTGTATTCATAAGATTTTCCCTACTATACCGGCCGCTTCGTATTAGCGTTTGGCCTATGTATGTCAAACCGACGACGTCGGCAATCCTGCTCAAAGCTATTGTGCGAACAAAGGGATAATTGTTCGGTCGATGATCAAGTATCTATGACAAGAAATCTGTTGACTGCTCACCTGAACATTATAGTTATGAGTATGTGTTATGTGTGCACACCTCACGAGAAGAATGACCAATAAATAAATAAATTTCGGGATAGAGTGATCCTAATCTTACAGTTGAGGCTTATGCACTTGTATCTTCCAATTGTACGTAGCCATGTGGATTTATCCTCGTCAATTATCCTCTTACGCGGACGACCTTTCTCTTGCCCTTCCCTCCGGCGCCAGCGGCATGTCCGCCGGGACCTGGCATGCCTGCTCCTGTGCCAGCACTCTCCGTAGCATTCATACCCGCTTTGACAGTTTCGACGAGGACCCCAGTTGACAGAGCCGGGGAGTAGGCTGATACACGATTGGCGAGATCAGGAAGAGGTTCTGGTGGCACGGGAAGTTTGCGGCCGCCGCTGCGAACGGTTGGAGGAGAGGAAAGCATCTTCGTTTTGGAAATCGACGACGGTACCGGTTGCTTCCCTTTTTCTTTACTTGAAGCCTGGATTGTGGGTGCGGGCATGGGTGTTGTATTCGCTTTGGTAACGGCGGGAGTAGTGGTAGGGGTGGTAGAAGTGACGTATGGCGGCTTGGGTACGTTCTCCGGTTTGACGCGCTGGAGGTAAAAGCAGATCATCTCGAGGAGTTGCTTCTCTGATGAGATCCGAGGGTGGTTAGTTCAAGATACGTTGAGGCCGTGGATATATCTACTGACTGGTCTTGATAGCGGGATTGACCAGCCTGCCATCCTTCTTCCACTGCACTCTTACCCGACCAGGGTTCTCCCAGTCCCGGGGGTGCGCCTTGTTCACTTCGTGCAGTGTTCCGAGACCAAGATGACTTGCAGCATCGGCGATATCTTTGCTGAGAGGGAACCAGAGACTCTTTGCACGCTCAATGCGCCGCTGACCTCTTCCGTACGGACGTTTGGCGTCGATGTAGATGGGGTAGATACACGACCAACTTCATGAGCGAAGGCAGTGCGATATAAAAGGAAGCCAGGAGAGATTTCAAACACATTAAACAACCTTCGTTCCAAGCTAACAAGAAAAATCGACGCACTTTTTATATGGTGTGATGTCCGTCACCCGATTGGTATTCGACGTTGGATCGCTTCCTCTCGATGTCGACTCCGCACTGGCCTGATACCGCGTCGGTGACGCGGGCCCCGCTCTCTGACTCCCACGTGGTTCGAACTCGTCGTCTGAGATGTGTAGCTCCTCCAAGAGGGGTCCGCGTGAGCCTGTGTTGGGCAGCGGCTGAGAAGGAAGAGGAAGATCGGTGTCGTCGTCGAACTCTTCAACTATTGCTGCTCTACGAGACATTTTCAAAAATTATAGGTTTCGGTGTGACTGGAGCTTGGGTCTTGAAAGCAAGTTTCTGAATTGTAGATTTGTGGAATGTTCGTCTGCTGGATTGCGTTTCCTTGCGATCTATGATCGTCACCTGGATTCCCACGATACCCCTCTTCAGCTCTAACTTTCATCACCAACAAGAAAAAACATTTCGGATAAGCCTTCATCATTTCAGAGAAAAAATCACTGTTAGAAACCTCCCCTTCATCAGAACTTGCCTGGCTATGGAGGAATACGGGTTTTATGCGAATTGTGCGTGCCATCAGCGATTCAGATTGTCCGGTCAAACAGAGTAAAGATTTTGGCAGCATAAATTTGGAGTGCTCTCATACCAAAGCGTCGCAGCTTCAGCCTCGATACTGACCTCTCTTGCTCAATCTCAGAAGAGAAAAAGAAAATGTCACTTCTCTTGGATCCAACCCGCCAGAAGCGTCTCGGCCGAGATCCCGAACTCGGACAATACGAGTGACCGGTCCAGAAAGTAAGCCCCATCCTGGTCTTTGAAGTTCTACCTCCTAATGTTATCATTGCCAGCAAGTGTGACCTTTTGGCTACTTTCTGCCTTCCAACTCGGGCGTTAGTTTCTCTTTGAATTGATCAAAAGTTCGGTCCGTGGCTGCACGCTGCATACAGCGCTCAGGCCCACTGGCAGGAGCATGGACATGCTAGCGAATAGTTATCGATCCACAGCTGGGAACTCCAATCCTCATATATCGCCGGGTGGCACGTAGACAAACTAATCCTAATCTAATGCGCCTTCTTGAATTCCGTGAGTTACAAGTCATTTCCGAAGAACCTCCTCGCTTTATATAACGCTCCTCATCCAGTGCACGAGCAGAGAGACCTTGTTTCTGACCCACAACACGCTCTCAAACGCGACCTGTGCCTTACAAAATGGTGTCCTGTGACGATTTGATTCAGCTCTCGAATTACCATCGCGACGATGCCAGCTTGCCACCCGTTGACCAGAATACAGTCGTTGAGGTGTGGCCTAGCAAGAGTTCAGAAACTTTTAATCAACAAGCGTTGACCTCACTGGATCTACATCCCATCATACAGGAATTCCAGCAGTTAATTGAAAAGGATGCTGATATATTCATGTGTTTCAATCAAATGTTCGAGGAGGTCCCGCTCCGACCTCCTTATAACAGGGACCCAACGGGAAAACCCCAAGTAAGTGCCACTATGCTACCAGATGGCTCTCTAAATATTTCTATCTAATATTTTTTTAGGTTCGCGACTACGTCACCATGCTGCACCTGTTTAATGATACCATTCATAAAGCTCCTGCATTTGAGCAAAACGATTTCGTCGGCTTTCCAATCAACACCATCCTCGATTGGCCTATGGCAACCCCTTCTGGATATAGAGCCTTCACCAATAGTAAGGTCAACGCTATGTTTCAGAAGATGTTCGAAGTCTGGGTCGCATTCCTGGTCTCTCCCGAGTCCTGTTCCGTTCTCAATAACACCCCTAGTGGCTGGTTTGGTTCAGCGGCTATCAAAGCCATGCCCAATTTTACAGAGACATTTGTCTGTGATCCATCTGCCCCTCACCACGGCTTCACCTCATGGGACGACTTCTTTACTCGTGTCTTCCGACCAGGCGCACGCCCCATTGCTTCCCCCAACGACGACTCCATCATCACCAGCGCATGCGAATCGACCGTCTACAAGATCGCCCATAATATCAAGAAACGCGACGCTTTCTGGCTTAAAGCCGAGCCGTATTCACTTTTCCACATGCTCGACTACGACCCTTTAGCCGAGCAATTCATTGGCGGGACTATATGCCAGGGATTTCTCACTGCGCTAAACTACCATCGCTGGGCGTCCCCCGTAAGCGGGAGAGTGGTGAAGACCGTCAATATCCCGGGTACGTACTATGCCAAATCCCCGATCATGGGGTTCGTAGACGGCAGAGGGCCCGACCCAGACGATCCGAACCTTAACCAGGCATTCATCACCTCCCTTGCCACGCGTGCTCTGGTATTCATCGACGCTGCGAATCCTTCTGTTGGACTGATGTGCTTTATTGGTGTGGGAATGGCGGAGGTGTCAACGTGTGAGATTACTGTTGAGCAAGGACAGACTGTTAAGAAGGGCGATGAGTTGGGGATGTTTCACTATGGGGGATCCACGCATTGCTTGATCTTTCGTCCGGAAACGAAAGTAGAGTTTGCTGCTGACTATAAGGTCAATGCTGCGGTCAAGCTCAATGCCGCAATCGCAAAGGTGATACCCTGATTAGGCCCTTTGTCCCGCGGACCGAATGAGGTTGACATTAAATTCAAGTTTTATGTGGAATTGACTATTCGGTATAAATATACCGTTGTAAACTGCTATGCCGCTGCTCAAAAATCTATGCATGACCGCCAGCTGTACTCGTAGGTATTTCCTGTTCCTCGGTCATCGCTCGCGAAACTGGATCTTCCCCAAATTCGCCTTTTACCACAAATCTTGACGTGTTTCTTTCAAGTCCCTGCACAGGCCAGGATTGGAACTTAATTATCGTTGTATCAAGGATCGATACTCCTGCTTTGTCGTGCTCCCAGTCTCGAAGATGGAGAAGGAATCTGGCTGTCATCAAGCCAGAGATACTAATGAATGATGTAATCGTCAATGACAGGCGCTACTAAGGTGACGGGCAGCTTACGGGAGAGTGAGCGAGTTCAGAAGCCCCTGAAGACTTGATTCTGCCTTTTCAAAAAGCGACTTTGATATGGATGTCCAAAGTGGTTTTGTATATACAGGCTCACCGGCTCAGTCTGCAGATTTGTATTATTAGAAAAGGCGCTTATTGTGAGAATTACAGAGGCACGACTCACAGCAAGTAGAACGAGAGATGATATTATGAGAACAGCCACACAGCTGTCGGTGTGAAGCAACTTCATGAGAATCTGGCTAGGAGTCGAGTTGTTAGCGCTGCTCACATGAAATATAGAATGCCTGAGGAACAAAGTTGTTAGATCCGGCATATGAAGAGATAATTCACTGACCCTCTCGTAATATAACGTCCCTGAGAGTTAGCTTTCCAAGCCGTAGCCCACATTGACAATTCCTTCTCCATATAATGCGCAGAGCCTTCCAGCTCCTGGCTGCCGTCATTAGGACAGACATCACCTCATATACTGCCATTAAAATAGATAAAATGAGCGTTGCTGCCAGTATCTCAATCGACTAATCCTTTGTATCTTATTTCAAGCACGTACTTCTAGATTAAAATCCAATTATATGGAAATAAGAAGAGAATTATTGAAGAAAGACGCACTGGTGGTCGCCCCCTGGACCTCCTGCATTGCATGTGACCCACCGAACACGCAGCTTTGATACACATCAGTCGAAATTCTCTATTTACTGAAATATTGAACTCCTTACTATGTCAGTTCCGATAATTGATATACCGAGGGGGGCAAGTACCATAATTACACATTTACATCGATTATAAACGGCATAAGTTCTTGCGCCCCACACAGCTGTATTCCCGAAGGAGTGTGAGAGGCCGTCAATAGCGTTTTTAATCCAGCATGAAGCTCACCCAAAATTGCCACCCGACCTACCACGCTTAGGGCAGCGCAAATTTTGTACACTGTACTGCAGCTGTGGTAAAATCAGTGAGTGCGGTTGCCTGCAAATATCGGATGCTAAATCACTGTGATTCAAAGTTATGCCCGTTTGCATTATGATTGATTTTGGTTATGAAATTCACACACACCCTTTCCCCGGAAAACTTGCCACTTAAAGCTAAAGCAAACAGGATATTCGATACGAGTGCATATCTACATGCCAAGTAGAGGCCTGTAGTAAGTGTGAATGGTCTACTCCAGAAGTAATTGACTTCTCGAGTCCACGTAAGTGTATAGTCGTAGATGAGAATGGCTAAGATTTTGAATGAGCAGGGAAGTGAGAATCGAATTTAGTATCGAACGAGTCGGCAGAATTAAATTGTAGTGAACCCACCTAAGCTTGAATACTGAAAAGACAATCGAACAAGCCTTGTTTTGAAATACGTGAGTTTACCATGCTGACAAAACTATTATTACTAGTAACACACCGCTCTTCATCTAACATATATGCCTCAGTCATGTCGATGAATATGGATCAGGGTGTATTCTGGTTTTTCAGTAAGAGAGCACCTTCTATAACTCCAAGTACGTGTGCCAAAGACTAAATACTTTTCCAGCGTAGAGAAAATTTTGATTAAAGCCCTGAGTTAGACATACGGATTGCTTTTATGCCAGTGTGCATGCTAACTCTGACGTACATCCCTGAATCTTTGAACTATAATAGAATTGCGTGTATTCAATTACTATAAATAGCAAGTACTCGTAGTCCGACTGCGTGGTCCTCGAATCGGAGTTAAGTGGAGTTCGGAACAGATTGCACGCAAAAATGTGCATAACGTCCAATTATCAGGAGCGGTTAATGTATCTAGGCGTTAACATTTTACCGATGAACTTCCTATGTGAGTTCCGACCAACGTCAAGGCTTCTAACTGTCTCTACAAAGGTAAAAGCCAGAACTGATGGGGATTGGATAAGTCACGTATAATCAAATCTCCAGAGAGGCAGATGGTTCATCTTGATATCTACAATTTTCTCGAAGATAGCCTAATATAGATGCAGACCCGAGTAATGCGGTAGCGTATATCCTGGGTTAGTGACAATCATTGAGCAACATAAGAGATAGGCACAACATGTTATACCAATCTCGACATATGCTCAGATTATTGATACTGCGGTGACAAAAGCAGATGGAGGTAGTACTTGTGCCTAGTCATCTATGTAAAGGACCAAATGTTCGGCAATGCTGACACAAAAGGTATCCAATACCTTTGAGCTTTGATTCAACTTCTGTTTGGTGTTAGGCGAGGATATCTAGCACCACACGGTGTCTGGCTATTTCTGTAGATATATGTAGAGACGAGTTGCTCCGAGCTTTACTGAACAGACAATTATGTTGTCTGTGAAGGTGGCTATCCAGTGAATATTATGGCCAGAACCATTATGATTGTCAGTATCGCATTAAATTTCGCTCTTAGGCAAGAATTTTTATGCACATTCACAAAATCCATAGTCATGTCTCCGGACAGCATGGCATGTGGATAGGTTGATGTAGCAGCTGTCTCAGCGAGCGCCTCAAGCCCAGTAGTACAACACGTAAATGTATAAATAGAGACCTTAACAGCTAAACGTAACCCTAGACCCATACTCAAAACTTGTTTTGGTTTGTGTAACATCTTTTTTTGAGAATAGGTCAAGGGCTTCGAACATAATTGCAACTGCCTCAGCGGTGAGGCAAAAAATGAAGTATGAAGGTTCATCGGTTTACTGCCAAAGTATCAGTGTTCACTGACCAGCAAGAATAACTTCGTTCGGCCGATGTAACTAACTTTTGGTATGTTATGAGAGGTGGAATTGGAATAACGGCCATACTTCCTTGAAATGATTCATGTTTTGGCGCTGCCCTTGATCCTGGCCTTAAATAGGCGCCGTAAGCTTGGTGCGACCTTTAGAAATATGAATTCTCGTACTAGGAACAAACTGGAGCTACCGCGCCGTCACGCGGAACTAGACTTTTGGCTAGTACTCGTGGAAAAGTCATGTACATTTATTTGACTTCAGGATGTTCGTAGTCTTCTTTACTTCAACCTACATGCCGTGTGTTCTGACTTCTCTCTAGAGAAAGACGGGTTTCAAGGTCCGACAATCCGGATGCAGTTCGCATTGCCAGTGCTTTACACGCGTCATCGGCTATTTCGGCTTCTGTCGATAACTTCATTCGGAATGACATTATGTTGATGAAGGGCACTGTGGTCATGCTCCGCTTGCGTTTACAATGTTTAGACACAACGCGGGAGCACAAGGATAAAATGAAAACATGGGAATGAGGCCTTGGTTAAAGTATTACCTAGTCTTCTGGGGGTAATGATGGCCCACTGCCATTAGTCTCACACAACACTGAGGCAGTGTAGGTTCTCGTACTAGAAGCTTGAACCGACTTCATGGCGCTTGAAATGAGCTCCATTCCGAGTAAGTAATGGCGAAACTATTTGTGTGCAGGAAATGACCTGAGAATTTCAAACTCCAAACAGGAACCGCCGACACTTGAAATGTTTTATCACCAAAATATCACCTACTCTTACTAAGGGATGGAATAACTCTCCCTCGTCTCCCTTGCAGCATAAACCGGGCATAAGCCGTAGCATCTGGATGCAGATACCGTTGTATAACCTTGATTTACGCCCGATGGCATGTTAATCAGGTAATGGCGATTCTCCGACTAATGTTTCTACCCCCTGCGAATTAACAGTTCTGTTCGGTTGATTGAGGCAGTCAGCACGCTTGAAGTTTTTGCACAGCTCTATGGCCGGTGTTCGGCTAAGCTCATCCTCTTCACATGCATTCTTCAATTTACTAATGGTATTTGCAGCTTCTAAGAAAACCGGTTGCTTATGAGCATGTATCAATTTCGTCAGGCTTGTCCGATATTGACCACGGTATGTAAGTCGATTCGCTTAAATTTAAGGAAGTACCTGCACACATGGCCTTTTATATGTCAGTCGATTGCTCTACAGGTCTGAATGAATACACTTTTTCACCAAGATGCCCGTCTGCTTAAGCGGTATATTTAAATTTTTAGGTACTGTCTCTCTTTGCTATGCCTTTGTTTATCACATGTCTGAATATCTCTTTGACCAGGTTTCTGGGTGTAGCTCCAAATACAATGGCAGTCCCATATGAGGGCAATTGATGGCTGGCTAAAATTCTTTAGCGTCTAATTCGTAATTAGAAAATATGTCGGGAGAAGCAGCAACTCCGCTTCTACCTTTTGGCCGAGTCCTCTTTGAGTACTGAAACAATCTGAGGGCCGTTCTAATCGTCGACATATACTACAAAGTAGAGACCAATTTTCTAAGTGTTCAATCTATTTCTAGCCGTTCCTTATGCTCTTAACTCTGTCGCTGAGTATAATTTGGCGACTATTCTCCGAGTGGAGAAATGGGTAAGGCGTAAAATTCAACATCAATTCAACCTGACTGCTTGAAGGAGGAGCTTGTTATATATTGCAGAATGACACAACTTGTAAGCCAGTGCGGAATGCATGCACCCACAGCTTTTAATTATGCCCTGAATGGTGCCGTTTTACACGTCCCAGCTTTCGTGTTTCTGATCCGGACGGAGAAGTTCGTGATGTCATCAGAGAGAACTATATGCGCGTTTATCTTACCGGCCATAACGGGGATTTTACAGAATGAAGTGATTCTTCGGAGGCCGATGTGTGCTACTGGGAGTACAATGTGTTGTATATCATTTCGAAAATATCGCAGATCTGTCAGGCTCTGAAACGTTAAACCTTGAGGTTCACCACAAATATTTTGATTAAAGCATAATTAGTATAAAACATCTCGTCAATATTCAGTGATACACATCCCCACTGCCTTTCCTTTACCAGATAGTTTCCAACGTATATCCTATTCTCACAAAGTCTACAGAATGTCTTCACACCGTCATGTTCTCTCCCACAACCCCCAGATGCCATCATATGGCACGCAGCAACAACCAGCACCTACGGTCTACAACCCGCACTCTTCCAATGCTTATATGCCTGGACTTAGTGCGCCATCAAGTCAGGAGGCATTTGTAACAAATGCTCATCAACGAGGTGAACTACGTACTATTGGAAGGCCCGTGTACCTTGCATCGGGGCCCCTGGCTGGGCGTACAATCCGCATGGAGGTTCACGAAATACAGAAAGCGGACTTGGGAAGAAGGTGCACATCCCAGCTAGCGCATGAGCTGAACAGTCCAAACTGATTATCTTTAGATACGGAAAGATTGATCGTCGACCTATTGACCCACCTCCCGTCGTTCTCCTAAAGATATTTGAGGTGCGATATCCGGGAACCAACAGACAACAGGAACGGGAAATTGAATACGAGTTGAGTGCATGCAGACTGTGCTTGGATGGCACTCTGCTAACTTCAAGTACACACCTTACTCAACGTGATACTTACCTTGTTCCGACAGCACTCCTCAGACTATTGGTCTTATTTGCACCGTGGATTTATTTCCTGTTCTCGGACCGGGAGACTCTTCCACTCCTCAAGCTTTGCTGCACCCCGCTCTAGACAGCTCATTAGACGCCTATTCACCCGCATCTTTGCCAATATGGTCCAGTGGAGGTTCTTCATCCTTCAGCACTGCAGAGCCTCCACAGAACCTTTATGCTCCACATCATGATTCTGGATACCAGATGAACCAGGGAGCGTCGGGCCCTGATAACGCGGCAATACACTATGTGGAAGGATATGCTGTCACAGAAGCTACAAAGCAGACTCAGGCACTTGCCGGGAATACATTCGTCCAACCTATGGTGGCGGAATATGGTGGGAAAAAGGCTATTCTGTTTGTATTCAACGTTCGTATTCTGCACAAAGTCATGGAAATATTTCAATATATTAAACGATTACCTGCACAGGATTTATCAGTCAAGCTTGAAGGATATTTCATTCTTCGGTATCGTGTCTTTGATATTTACTCCCAAGAGTATGTCAGTGGAACTAGCAACCGCTCTGTAATGGCTGAATGCTATGGTGGTGTCTTTCGTATGTATCCCTCGAAGACATTTCCTGGGCTCCCCCCGTCAACGGAATTAACAAAGGCAAGCTTAACATTCTCATGTCCGTGTATCACCAATTTGACTAGTATATTCAGTATTTAGCAACGTTCAATGGGACACGCGTTAACGTTCGCAACGAGGAAAGACATCGAAGAATCATATAGTACTTGATTGTGACCCTGAAGGATCTGGATTTGAGAAGATCAAATCTGTGCCTCGCATTCTCACTTATCAGTTTCGTTTATACAGTCAAAGAGCTGAGCTCGACTTTTCCTTTATATCCATTGTTCGACTCCACATAATTACTTTTTAATCTAAGCGAGAGATGTTGTTCCATACTATAGTATCGTGTACACACCGTTTAGTATAGCTCAGGTGGCTATCCTGCTCCTAACTAATATTAACCTTTTCTTCTGATATATATCTGAGCTTCTTCGCTTACTGGAATGGAATAGCCTTGGTACATTCGGTCTCCCGTCCGGTATAGTGACAATAGCCCGTGCCGATCATCGATTAGCATCGCATTGTCCGAGAAAAAAATACCAATCGGATACTACAGAGCTCGTCAGTAGCTAATATTAGTATTACCACACACTCTTCTCATTCGACATTCGGTATTAAGCGCCAGTCGCTCATCCGGGAAATGCCGCCATTCGAAGCATCAGATTCGTCAGGGCTACGAAATTAATTTAGTACCATGTCATGCTTGTTAGATATATCTTCAACCCAGGAAAATGGCACACAGATAGTCTTTAGTATTTACAACCTAGTCCACGAGGGAAGCTGAGTAAAGGGGATTGCAAAGGAAAGACGTGTTGGAATATAGTAAGCAAACGAGATAGCGCCTCGCAGCCGTTTGGCTATGCGACTGCTGGTTTCTTTAAACATTTGTACGCATATTCATTCTTACATATTAGTTCATTAACGGTGCATTATTGCACTATTCCTTTCTCTGTAATATATACATTATATTCAGTTTGTTATCTTTCATTGCAGCACGCAATACACCTTTATCGGTTTCTATTCACTTTGTAGATACGAAATACTTTATATACGATACTTTGATACGAGCTCTCCTCAGTCGTTTGCCTCGCAAACAACTGAGGTGAGTACTATTCTTTATTACTTAGTATGTTTCATTCATTATACTAAATTACTACCTAGCTTTTGTGTTCTAGGTAAATCCAATTATATTCTCAGTCGTTTGCCTCGCAAACAACTGAGCTTTTGTGTTCTAGAATTCTTACAAGACAAATGTAGACACAAATCTCATCCGGACTGTAGCTTAGTTACAGCATTGGTCATAATAAATCTGGAGGTGAGTGGCGATGATGTGACAGTGAGCTCTGGCCATCTGGGCCGAGCTTCCCAAGCGTAGATTAGATAATGTAGTGTATCTTATCAGCAGCTGTGCACGGTTTGTGTGCTAGCGCACTTTTGTAGTGAGAGAGAAAAGACATCTTGCCCACAACACCATACTGCATGGCCGCTTGACAAGCATTCCGAGCATTCCCAGACATGAGCTGCTAGTGTAGGCAGGTTGGCCTACTCCAACAAGTTCCAAATATTTTCCAATGGAGAATGGGATGGGGGATTGAAAGCTGAAAAAGAATGTGGGTTCTAGGGATATTCAAGATCTCCATGATGAGAGCAGCAAAGGTGGAGCTTCCATGGGTGCTCCAGAAGTTCACAGAACAACAGCTCACACAAGAAAGCAGCCGAGTTCTTAAATTTACATATGCAGGAAATTAGCAGTAGGAAGCGTACAAGATGTCCAGCCACTGTGGGGCATTAGGCAGGCAAGAATTGAGACCGTAAGGAGGACATCATGATACTCATTCTCCCTCGCATTATCTCACTTACAGAAACACTGAAATGGAACTGGTAGATAACACTACATGTACAAATGAATTTTCTGATGTCAAAAAATTGATTGTAAGCTTCAGTTGTTCCAACTTTAAAAAACTATTACCATATAGAGGACTGACAGTACTACTATACAGTAATACATTTATCAAGTTTGAGCAATTGATATTTTCAATTGATTTTTTGAGGCACAAGAAATCTATTTTGCACATAGTGTAACAAAGAAAGAAAAGAATTGTGTATTCGAACTGCAGGCTTCAGGGTCACCTGTATTGTACTGACTGTATAGCATGAATGTTGTAGTCAAAAAGCGGTTTTTGAAACATCCATTTGTGCCAATTGCTATCAGCTATACAATGTGTTCTATTGTTGCTCTGTCATATTACAGGTGCAATAAAGAGTTCTGAGATCCTTGACTAGTTTATGAGACCTGATTCAAATTCATCCTTTGTTTTTTAATGGAGTCTTTCATGTGTTCAACAAGACATGCTCACAGGTCAAGCAAACACCTGAGCTACTTAGATGAAAATAAGATCATAAGGAAACCAATGACTTAGGGGGTGCTGTCACTTAACAAGCAAGTGCTAAGATGCTTCCTCCTTTTGTTTGGATGGAATGTGGGGGAGCCCATCTATGGATATAAATCCAGCGTAATATCTGCAGCACTTTGGCCAAAGTAACAGCTGGTTTAACCAGACCAACAGCCAAGTCCAAGTGGGACCATTGGCTGGAACACGCAGTCTGGCAGACCCCCCATGGCATAAATCAAAAGCACCTGTGACATTAATAAGTGGTTGCCAGAGAGCAATAGTCCAGCAGTCACCAGCAACACAATTTAAACACAATGTATAATTTAAATTTTTTTTCTTGTTGATTTATGTCTATTAGAGTGTAGCCCCATGCAGACCTAACTAAGTACAACTGATAATAACGGGACCCTGTGTCCTTTTCCAGCCCAAGGACCCCATGTGCGCCGCTGAGATATGCCTGTAGTTCACTACAGCGATCCCCTCCCCATACAGCCCAACACAGAAACATTGTTTCTGGGTATCCTTGTCTTGATGGGTGGGCCACCTCAGCTGGGTTCTTCCTTGAGGTTTTGGCCAGTTTGTGTTCTTTCTGCTAGGCACCCTGATGCATAGCCAGGGCACAGTAGTGTTTTTGCTCATTTTTGGGAGGTGTGTAGGACAGATGGAAGTTCTGGGACCCTGTGAGTTGAGGGTTTTGTGTGGTTGGTGTAGGATGTGTGGGGGTTGCGCCGTCTGTATGATATCCCTGTATTTAGTCAGCTACAATATGGGGGTTTGGTACTTCACCTGGTGTGGTTCTGAGCCTCTTTGTTGTTGCAATGTATTTCATCAGGATTTTCATATGGTCTTTGCCACAGAGGATGGTTTGTAGGTTTCAGGCATTGCAGCTTAGTGCATAGTCCATTTCCATGTGTTCCCAAGAGTACAATGGGCATTCAAATAAGTAGTGTTTGAAGGTCTCTTCTATGACTCTGCGTCCTGCTGTGCCGCATTTTGCGCATCTACTAGTGTTGGATTTGCTGAAACGATGTAGATATGAGTTCAGCAGGATGCGACCTGTTTGTAGCTGTATGTAGAGGCTGGCTTGTGCTCATGAAATTGTATTCTGAATCTTGCAGAAGTTGGTAAATGGGTGATTACTGTCAATGGGATTTGGACCATCTGCATGTTACCTCATCGTCAATTGTTATTTGCATCTTGTCTTTGATGTGTTTTGCACTTTTTGGGAGAGGGCCATCTCACAGGTAGTGCAGTAGTAGATTTCTGGGTGAGAGTTGCTTGCCTCTTGCTGCCCGACTTGCTTCGGTATCTGCTGTGTCGTTTCCTGTAACATTCTTGTGAGTGGGTATCCATTTCAGAGTGAATTTGTCACTGTGGTATGGGACTTGTTCATGTCCTATCAGTGCACCTGCTATGGCTTTGAATTCTGCTAAGATATGTGAGCCACTTCTGGGTGTGTTGGCAGTTGTTGCTTTGATTATGTTCTTGCTATCTGTGTACATGGACGTTGTGAGTTTCCCAAGTCAGCCAGAGTTGCACATCATCCAGCAGACCAGCATTACTCCCACTGCCTCTGCGTCATCAGTTGAGTAGTCCTTTTCTGGGCCTAGTTGATAGCATAGGGTCTGGCAGGGTATCTTATGGCCTGCATCATATAGTACAGCTGATGCCCCTACCATGCCACCTGCACTGGATCTGTCAGTGTATATTCATGTCAGCGCTGTGTCATTTTGTTCATCCTCGATGGCTGCATCTGATGTGTTGGCAATGAGTGTTGCATAGTCTGGGTGTTCTTCTGGGGGGTTGCAGCATGGTTGTATTTGTTCTGTCCTGGTGGGGTCATACTTGAACATTTGTAGGAGTGTCTGCAGCATTGTGACATGGGTTTTTGCCTTTTTGTTGTGGTATTTGGACAGTATGGTGGCAGCAGGGTTTTTGTCAGGTAAGGTCAAGAGATGTACCATTGCTCTGTGGCATGCCTTTTGTAGCAACAGGTCTGTAGGAAGGACTCCTGCATGTGGGTCTAGCAGTTCCATTGGTGTTGTCCTGAGTGCCCCTGTTATAGCAAGTGTGGCAATCCTCTGCAGCTTTGTGAATTCCTTCAACACCCTCACAGAACCTGTCTTGCGTTGCTGTCCATTGATGTGGTGTGGAGGGGTGTACCAAACATCTAATCTATATGTCATTTTGGGAATTGCAACTGATGTGTATAGATGTCTCATCAACTTAGCTTGTAGTCTGCCTGCTGAATTTCTGAGTTGACAGAATTGTAGCATCCATGTGGTGGCCTTTGTAATGGTTTTCTGTAGCTGAGTCTTCCATCGAAGGGTGCGGTTGACGTGTATACCAAGGTATTTGTAGCTTTCTACATCCTTGATCACCTTTCCTTATAGTATCAGGGGTGGGGCCTTCTGGCATTTCATCTTTCCTGGCCATTGTGGGTCTTTGATGGTTTTCCTCATATAGTGTACTACCGCTAGTTTGTCAATTTCGAATTGTGAGTTGTGGTTTCTGGCCCATGCAAATCTGCCGTCAGGTTTCTCCATGATGTTGGTTAGTGTCGCTAAGTTACCTCACAAAGTCTTCCCTATTGCTATTATTATGGCATTGTCCACAAAGCTGATGGCATCCTCTGTTCAGTCTGAGTTGTCAGCTGGGGCTTTTGCAATTTTGAGGAGGTCTGTGTTGTATAGTATGTACAGAATCATTGATAGCAGGTTGCCTTGGCCTATTCCATTCAAAATCAGTATCTGTTTGGATGTGAAATCATTGAATCTGAGCTTAGTGTGTCTGTCTTTCAGTAGATTCTACACAAAATACACATATACACAAGGGATCTGGTGCTTCTTGAGGTTGTGTAATAGTCTGTCTGTGACTGCATTGGGGAATGCCCCTTCAACATTGAGGTATAGTACCAATACTATTTTGTTGTTCTGCCATGCTGTCTTGATGTGGTCCTGTAGCACATGTACTGTGTCCGTTGTCATTTGTTCTGAGCAACCTCTGTAATGATTTGTTGGTAGCAGCTGCTCTTGTTCTACCATTCTGGAGATGTCATCTGCAACAATAGAGGTGAGTACTTTTGCCATTGTGCATATTAGTGTGATGGGTCAATAGGCTTTGGTGACTTCGTAGCTGGGTTTGCTCAGCTTCCTGAGGACCACTGTTGTGAATTCATGCCAGCTGTTGATGTATGTGTTGAGAGTGAAGGTCACACAGTAGATCTGTAATAGGTGCTCCTCTATGAGCTCGACTGACTGTTGCAGGACGATGTTGGGTATGCGGTCAGGTCCACATGCTTTGTATGGGGAGAGGTTTGTGATGTGGTCCTGGATCCTTCCAGTGGTTACTGTTGGTGGGGGTAGCAGAGGCTCAGGATATTCATGGTTGACTGGCACTGAAGAGGAGTTCAGCTTTGGGGGAAAAAAGAGGCAGCTAGTGTGTTTGCTTTATCTTTGTTTGTTGTTAGCTTGCTAATCTGGCCTGTGGCTGTCTTCTGCTTCAGGGTTGGTATTCTTGATTTTCTGCTGTCGGTTGCTGGTGTGCTGATGTATTTGTTGGCTGTCCAGATGTCTTTTGTCACAGCATCTTCAAGGAACTCCTGCCAGTGTTGTTGCTTTGCTTTCTGCATAGCTTTACTATACTTTTTTGCTTCTTCTATGTGTTCTGTATGGCTGGGGTGATCAAATATGGCTCTATTTTTGTAGGATGTGCAACTTAGCTTGTTCATGGATTTCTGCAGGTTGCTGAGTTCACAGTTCCACCATAGTTTTGAGTTTGGGCAAGGTCTGTTGCTGGGAACTGTTGCATCAATCGTTAGTTGGAGTGTTTTTGTCAGCACTGTCACTGCTTCTTGGAGTTCCTCGTTTGTTCTGATTTTGCATGGTTCTGGCATTTCAGCCATTTTTGCTGTCAGGGATGCCTTGAATTTGGCTCAGTCAGTCATTCTGAAGTTGAGGGAGGGAGTGGCAGCTGTCTGTGCTTGAGGTATGTCGACAATCATCATGATTGGGAAATGGTCAGTGCCAGGTGGTTGTAGGTATCTGTCAATGTTGCATCGAACTATCCTTTCTAGTAGGCCCTCTGTGCACCATATGTTATCAGGTCTGGTGTATCGCTCGTTGACAAAGTTTTGGATGGTGAGTATTCCCTTTGGCAGTGCCATTTGCATGTTTTCATCAGCAGCTAATGTGATGATCTTGTCAGCTTGTCTGGTGGCTTCCACAGTGGACAACCTGTGGTCTTCATCTCTGTCCCACAGTGGTGAGATGTTTAGTGCAGGTGTCTTTGTAATTGCCCAATACACAACACCCAATCAAATATTTATATTGATCAGTTCAATCTGGGAGGGTAAGCTTGTAAGGCTTATTACAATAACTAGTTTAACAGAGTACAGACTTAGATGATTGCTCTTGGGTGATCACTAGTAGCTAGAGAACTCTTTTACAGGTGAGTACACACAAGGCACTAGAAAGGTAAGGGCGATCTCTCTATGTGAGGGCAATCACCAATATCAAGGGGGTCACTTTTGGGGGCAAGTGTACATGGGACACTTAACAGTTCTCTTTATAAAACCCAAACTCAAACTATCAAACACTATAAGCGATCACCCGTATTAACATGTAGTAGATCCTTAGTTCCTATAAGCAACTGGACACACTAGTCCACAGTCCTTAGTTTACTATAGGCAACATCCTGAAACAGTCGGACTTCTCTGACAGTTGTCCCTAGTTACTATGAGTGATCACTAGCCTTTATAGGGTTCCCACCTGTACTTAACAATCCCCAGGGCAGTCTTACTATAGGCAATGTTCTGAACAGTCAGAGTTCTCTGACAGTCGTCTCTAGTTACTATGAGCAATTGTTAGCTGTATAGGGTTCCAACCTGTACTTAACAATCCCCAGGGCAGTCCACAGATGACTTATAAAAGCCTGCTTATCAAGTCTA
>JANCIO010000392.1:0-26615 GCA_027604855.1 Psilocybe subaeruginosa | reverse complement strand
TTACTCAGCTTCAAGCTGTGGGAATTCCACTTTATTACTGTATTGGCTATAAATAACTCTATTCCCCTTCATTCCCCTCCATTCCCCTCCATTCCCTCTCCAATTCCTTCATTCCCTCTTTAATCCCCTCTATTCCCTCTCTATTCCCTCTATTCCCTCTATTCCCTTCACTCCCTTTCTCAATGCCTCCAGTCCTAGGGAATATGTGGGGGAGTGAGAAGTACTGTGTGAAACACCACATGCTAAATTGCCTCAGTGACTATCGCCCCATTCACATACCTATGCATGCATAAGCTTACATGTATCCATTGACTCAATACTTCAACTTTGCTGAAGATAAGTTAAACTCTCCTGGTTGGGACGAAGTCACCCTCTTTTAGTGATGACCGTTGATTAAAATCAAGGGTTCATTTGCTGTGTATGTTTCAGCAAGTGGGGGACTAGAAAGTGTCAAGTTTTCACGATGATCCTGTTTGAAAAGAGTGAGCGATAGAGAAGCCAACAAAATGTTTGACAAGTGAAGTGAGAGAGTACAGATGGATACGTAATGATGAAGACATGAGCAGTGGATAAAGGCAAAGGATTTTGATGATATGACGACATATGAAATCTGCGGGGGATGTGAGGCGATTTCGAGACTTCACTGGCTGCGTTTTGGGTTTGGGTAGATAGGCAATCAAATCGAATGAAATCGTTGAAACTTCTTCAGATCAAGTGGTTGTATGGCAAGTAATATGTGATTTTGTGATTTTTAGGGAGGCCAAAAACCAACCTCGAAACAAATGGAAGTATGCTACTTAAATATTTTTTCCTATACTAAATTTTATGCACTTGGAATACCCCAAGCTTTTGGGATGATTGGTTGGTGTTCCATCGCAAGCCTGGATAATTTATTAACTTTTTTGTCATTCCACTTTCATTTTCTTGAGTTGGGAAGTCGTGTGGACATGTGGATACAAAAGTACAAATTTGGCTGTATACAGGTGCAGGTGTAATGGGATGGGATCGACATGTTGAGAAGTCTAATTTTGGTTTGTCATGATGCTGGAGTAATTTCGTCGAGTGTCGTCTCGTTGGCTTGAGCAGTGGCGTGTTTGTCTTGATGTTGTGGGTCCTAGATGCTGTGTTCTGCCGCTTTCCGTGCTGAGACAGAACGAGAGTTCTACATTGCCTTTTTCTATATTATCAGCTGCACTTGATAGGTCTGTTTTTAGCTTCTGTTCTTCTTGCACACTTATTTATTGGACTGGCAATATAATGTGCTGATGCGCTGGTTTCAATATACCCCCAATTTGAAGGAACTGGAGACAATATGGGTCAGATATGGCTCAACATCATTGATACAGACACATCAATGGTCGTAGGGGATCGCTGTTATGAACAGGGTGCCAATGTATCCAATGATCTCTAGAGATAGTGGTATGTAACTTCTGTTCTTGATTTCGTATCCTCTAGTAGTAGTATACACCTACATGTCTCACTCAACACAATATCCCCATCCTCATTCATCCCCACTCCCACTCAAATTCATGTCCCCTTTATTATCCGTGTCACTCCCTGTCCTTGATCATAGATGAGATACAGCTTAAGTATGAGTCATCATGCACCATCTTTGCACTGTATCTCCTCTTCCAGTGTGCTGTGTCCTCCTCCCTGAGACTTGGAAATGAACTGCCACAGTCAACAGGCTAATAGAGGGCTCCGATCATGCCTAAGATGTAGTGCAACGGTCTACAATGCTGTGTCCAGAATTAGTCTGAGTGCATGATGAGAGTTGGGAGGATTTGCATCGGCTGGGATGGGAAGTTTTGGCAGGAGCAAGGGATCAGAGAGAGGCAGTGAGCAATACCAATAGCGAAGAGAATAAGGACGAGAAAGTCAATGAAGATGTTTCAAAACTTGATGTTTGACAGCAACGGGATATCTGTTCTCGATAACAGCCCCTCACACACACAACCGTACTGCTCTTCATCAAGATTCACAAGGTTTCGTTCCCTGTCATAGGTCGTCATGTATTTTCCCATTCTATTCCGGGCTACCTTACCTGTGTATTTTAATCATCATAAGCCATAGAGAATGTGTACTTCATTCTGACTGTCAATAAAGTAACTTATTCAAGTTAACTTGGCTCACTTATGCCAGCCAAGTTAATGTGCTCACTTATTCCCACGCTTCGCCAAATTAACTTGGGCTCACTTACACTAACAGTCACTGGTTGCCAGTAACTTTACTTGTACCCTGTTAGTAATTCTTTAAGTAAATAATTTTGGACACTATATAGAAGTAACATAAAGACAGTTAAGAAGTTTTAAAGTGCAAAACACTGTTTGTGCAGTTTATGTGCCAAGTTGGCTACTCAATGCATGTTGGGAAAGAGGCCTGTGCTATGCTCAGAATATGGGGGTGGTCAACTTGAAAAAGATGCCACTTTTTCCAGAGAGCACTGGGAATTAATTTATGCACAGTATTATTTTGACTGGGTATACAGAATACTTCACAGGTCTCCAAATGTAATATAATCCTCTGTATCACACCTGGTAAACATTATTAGATCCCGGGCTTATCAACCTACACCTGTACTGAGTGTTCATTGACCCTTTCCCTCTTGGATATTTGCATGGCTAAATGATTAATTTTATGTTCTGAAACTTATCTATCAAGTTACTTATTAAATTGCTGGTAAAGTGAGAATTCTGACTTGAATTAACTTAACTTGGGTGGTTATGTAAGTGAAAGTGACAAGATCAGCTTCAAACTTGGGCATTTAAATTTGAAGTATTCACATTAGCTTTGGCTGTAGAAGTGAAAAAAATTTAGTTATGAAAGTGAGTAACCCTATGGTACACTAAAATAGTACTACTATAATGGCTTGTTATGCTTACTCTATCTCAAATCCTCTTCTAGAACTATGTTTTGGTTTTTAACAGACCTAGTTCAGGTCTTTGCACATCTCCTAAAAAAGAATTGAATTATTGAAGATAAGATTGTGTGGAAACAGGCTTAAGTGCCCATCCCCAAGGTCATATTCCTACAAAAAGGGTCTGATTTAGTATCAGTATTTCAATTGACAATACTGACTCCTGAGGAGTTCTCTACTGATCAAAGATTTTTTCCATATGTCTATTGTAAATTTTGGCATTGAGTACAAGGGGGACAAGTGTGAATAGGCCAGATAAGCTACCATTTTTACTTCCACTTACTTTGCCTGCAGTGTGACATGGCTTTGGCACCCAAGTTAGTGACATTAACTTATTCCCACACAGCGACAAAGTAACTTATTCTCACTTGGCTTGTGACAAAGTTCACTTGGACACCATAAGTTAGTCACAAGTGAATATAAGTTACTTTTGTATGGCCAAGTTAATTGCCATAAGTTACTTTGTGAACCACCCTTCTTTTGTCTTTGATCCCCCACTGTTGAAGTACAACTCAGTGAATTGGTTTATTACTATGCCTTCCAAAGCCTTGAAAAATACTCCTGCTAGTCCTAAGTCACCTCCTAAAATTTGTAGAGGAACTTGGAAATGTGCTGCTTCTTCTGTTGATGTGACTGTGGAACCTCTGATTAGATAAATTATACTTAAGTATATAGATTATTTGTATATTTAGCCCAACATCCAGTAAATTATCAACAGTTCAACAGAAGTCCATTGGAGTCCATTGAACATTCTAACTATTATTCTGAATTATTCTACTAAATTGCTAATAGTTCAACAGAAGTCCAGTCTGACCATTTTTCTGCATGAAAGTGACTTGACTGGGCTTTCATTGGACTTTCAACAGACTTTCACCAGACAGCCAACAGAATCTGTTTAATTCCAACAGACATATATTTGGGGTCCACTGGAATTGGCTGGGTCTGCTGATAGTCCAATGGAATCCATTGGATGATATGGAGGACTGTAAAATACACCCCTTTCCAAAATAGCTCATGCACCATAGATAGCTGTACAGGTGACTAAGTAGTATCACGAAGTTCCTTTCAGATGAAAACATAGCTATTAAAGGAGATAGATAAGCTGAAATTTGTATGTACCTCCTTGCACAATGGTAAAGCACCTGTCAGATAAATATGGAATCTCTCTTCCCAGTCCCCAACAGTGTTAATGGCTTCACCATCGCAGTGCATATCGTATTGATGCCGTCACATTGCTAACCTTGCAGTAAACCCGACACATATTCAGTTATATTTATTGAAATGTCTATATTGTCTAGAAGAGGAGGTGCCGAGTCTCCTAGGGAAATGGCTGAGGAGTAAGGTGGTCAAATGCCGCTGTCAGTGTTACAGTATTTCTCAAATTCGAATTTGAGCGTCTTTAGGCAAATTAGTGAATTATAATGAACGCTCAGGTGGTCCCGGGAACCTAGGATATGTCATTACCGTCCAGCAATGCTTTTCCTAGGATGTCATTTCGATTCCTCAGCAGGAAGTCCCAAACATACAAGCGTGAATGACTGCAAGCACCTCGTCAACTTGAGAATGTTGTCCATGGTATCGAGTCTTCCAAATTTTATTAAAGATATAGACAACACAGTCAAGTATCTGGGGTTGAGCGAGATTGGCTGCTGATGAGTTTTGCAAGGTCATTGACTTCAATGGTTATGTCGACTTGAAAGCAGAGCGACTTCGAGAACACAGGTTCTCCGAGAGATGGATATTTACCCCACAAGGGTCTGTCAAATGATATATTGTCAAGGGGAAGGTGCTGAATTTTGAATTCATGTAATACAAAAACATAGATTTCCATCAAGTTCTGTAGATAATCAGTTATCGCTAAGCAACCAAAGGCCAGAACTAGATGAATGAAGGGAGAGAAGGTGAGGTCCATAAGTTGTCGACTAGGGTAATCTCCAATTGCGTCGAATAATTACTGCAGTTCCACATTTCGAAATGGAGGTCATAAGCCTTGCCCATTCACCTATTCCACCTGGCTCGCTTCTTGTACAAATCTCATACTCTCCAACCGTTTTTCTTTGTCTTTTGCTACATCAAAAAGAAGTCGTATATTTAGACTATTTGTACTGTAGTCAGACCACATACTGGACACATCGAAGAACACCCGTTTACACTCGCTATTTCTAGTGTTTCTCAACATTATCCTTACCAGTGAGATTGCTCATCATGCCAGCCTTTCCGATGTCTATTATTCATCAAAAATGTCAATTAGTTACAGCTATCAGGGAAGACTCTAGGACTGGCGCACTCGCTGCTTCCAATGTAATTCTAACACTAGATATTACAAGCTACTACATAGCCTAGCCTGTTCCCCATAATACCGACACGAAACTACTGAAGTGAAAATATTACCTACTAAGAGATACACCAAACCCACGCTCACCATCTTTTTCATTTGTTCCTGCCCACGCATGGGCGTGGGGAGTAACGAGACACTGTTTTAATTGAACATGTATATCAGGCTACCTCTCCATCCCACTCAGCACACACGGTAGGCTTGTCATGTTGTGGGGCGTAGTATGATAGCGAGTCCATCTGAGCATATGTGGTCTCTAAGCATGCGTCCTTCCCTGTTGTCTTCTCCGCTATCTCCATGCTATACTTCACCATTTCACATAATGTTGAGCATCAAACACGACTATAAGATTCGTTGACCTTAACGTGACTCGCTCCTCCTGATCCGCTCAAACACGACAGTCGTTTTCATAGCGCTCCCGCCGTATGGACTTGTGAGACCGAAGGTAGGTCGCAAGAGTCAAATAATTTTAGATACATGAACTTGCTACTCTACGTGCTCCCTGACCATGAGCCATCGCAGGAAACTCTGGCGTACGGGTTGAACATAAGAGGGTGTGTATATGTGCGCTTGGGATGACGTAGGGGCTCATACGTTTAGTGGGACTGGTGTTGGGGTTAGGGAAGGAGTTGAATTGGATGGAGACAGTGAAAGAGGGGTTACATTGGTGGTGGTGGTGGAGTGTGTGAGAGTGGATGAGCTGGACGGATCCAGAGGCCTGCAGAGGTGTTGTTGACTTGTTGCATCTAGGTGTGGCCTACAGAATTGGTAGGTTGATACACGGTGGGGCATTCAAGCTCGCTTTTAAATGTGATATAGTAAGCGAGGGTTAATTGATGGACGCTTGACGGTCAGATCTCCAAGAAATTTATACTGCTCTGACCTGCCAATTGGGCGCATTGTGTCAATAAATTCTAGCACTATAAACTGGGCGTCTAACATAAGTTGATGATGAAAATCCTCCTTCTTTCGGTTTCTCTCTGTTAGGAATGGGGAGGGAATATAAATGTAAGGACGGTAGGTGTCTAATATGATTCCTGATACATTAACCATTTCTCTTTTTCTATTGAAAAAGAAGGATAATGGGATTACTTATTAAAAAATGTCCATTATTGTACATACCAGAAACCACAGTTCATCTACAGTAGGGGAAATGAGAACAGCAAATAATTGACTGGTCGACTGTTTCTTCGATGCGTACCAATTGTAGAAGAACGGAAAAGAAGCCAAATTTGATGTTGGCAAGTCTGCTATTGGTGTGCCGCAATATGCTCGACTTGGCATCCGCGCTGGGATCCCTCTTCTGTTGAATCACCGCGGTCAGCTCCACACCATCTGTATGAGCCGATGCGTTAACGTCACCTCCAGTGGTGTTTCCATTACGATCACTGCCACTCCCTTGCTGTGATCCAAACTGCAAGCCGGATACGTGAGTCATTGTAGCTGGTGCTACTGTGTTGTTGGTGTCTGTAAGAGCAATTCTGGCGACCAGAACTGTTGGTGCCAAGCCCTGATTCTAGGTAAGAGACGCAGTGCGTTAAGATGAGTATTAGAAGTTACGTACTGAGACAACAGTGACAATTGATTCCATGTAATAGTCCGCTTCGCTCAAAGGAGACCCCAACACGTTGAATGAGGGAACAACAACGATGATGGCCTTGAGGAGTAGTACCAGTGAGTAAACTGCGGCTGACTCAATGATCATTGTCATAATGCAGTTGAATACTCCTCTGGATGGTAAACCATGTATTCGGCAAGCAGAATGTATTCTGTACCCAATGAAAAATGTTGTAACCAATGTGGTGCCCAGTGCCACAAATGTCAGAGAACTTGAGATATTATTGAATAGAGTGATGTTTGCGTCACTGGTTATCTGACCGAATTTTCCACTTAAAACCGTTGTCGCAACAAAGAGACCTGGATTGAGGGGTCATTACTGGAAGTGTTCATGCTGAAATTTCATCCACAGAACTCACCTAATTCTACGATTAAAAGTATCAATGGAGCCGAAATCGCCCGGAACGATCGTCCCCAGACGTGGTAGCATCTCCATATCTATCAAGATATCGATGAGATTTATGTGATAATCAATGATACTGACCAACCAGTAGTCCGTCAGAAATGACGATTAATGAATTCTCTAGAAAGGTAACGAGTACCAAGATCCATTGAGGATTATCCTCCACTATTCCAAAAAAGATTGATTCTCGCGTGTCTCCATTAATCACAATAGTCCAAGTAAGGTAGTACCATTGCACAATGAGGTCCAAAAAGCATAGCAAATAAAGCACAGAAATAGCTGATATAACAATGCGACGATTAAAAATTTCAAGCTTTTTTGATACTGTAAAAGACATCATTGACAAAGTTGCTTTTCAAGTTGAAGGCAAGAACCCACGATAAATGTAGATGGTTCCTCCGTATACCATGGTGTAAATGCCTGATGCACATAAATTTGTGTTGATGATGTTCACAGAAGTGGAGATTTACCCATAAGAAAATTGAAAAGCATTGAGCCATTGAGGTTGGCGCTAATTTGAGTCTCTTGTACATTGGCTGGGATTGGAATGTCAGGTGTAGACATTGTGTAATGCTTTAGAGTTGAGGGCCTTCATATCCACCGACCACCTTATATATGTTGGTTGACTGGTTCACCATAGTATTCTTATCTTATGCTACTTATCATAGCAATTCTCTTGAACAGTAGCTATGGATACTCCAAGGAATCATCCCAGTGCTACAACGATGTGATGTCCTCAGTTCACTCACCAGGCGTATATTGTTGGCTTCTTAGATATGGTTGGGAAGACTACTGTGTTGTAGTAACTGATTTGATATTTAACTTAATAATAGGTTTATCCCAACATACCGTCCATGTATATATCTTACCTGGAGCTCATTTCAGAAGTCAGCATTGAGTATTGTGATGGTCAATATACATTTAGCCCATAGTGTTCCCTTAGTATCGACCACTCATCTGCTATTTGTTATTTTGTCAGTCTTGCAGGTCAGAAAGGCGACAGTTGATTTACAAATAGTCAAACCCAAATATGACGGTTGTTGATCGTCACGAATTACAAGTACCCGTCTGCTGGTACGTCGTCTCGTGAGAAGGAGACGCCGCCACATGCATTTACTTCCCCCAACATTTTACCTTACTCACTCTAACTCGTACCACGACCGACTGCGTAGGCAGTCACACAATCCACCTTGCCCATTCATTACCTACCGAATTTATCCAAAAATCCCATCCACTCATCACCTTTCACTTTGTATAATTCTTATCTTATTTACAAGTTTATACATATATTAGGTCGAGTAGACTACCATAGTGATGCAAAAAGGGCGTCACCCTTCATCATTGCCATCGATTCTCTACGCCCTGGAGATGATGCAGCCGCAAAACCGCCGATATCTCCACACTTCATCCACTACCTCACTACTTACCTGTAATTAAAAGACGCGATGCACCGTCCTAGAGATATCTTGTAGAGTGCGGTATTCATAATTTATGTGAATTCTGGCATCAGTGATTCCGTTTGGTAGTTTCCGTGGACGCTAGATCGAATCATCCTGCCATGTCCATGATACTACTTGCTCAGCTATATTCATATACACCTGTAGAAACACACTCATAGAAAGCATGTTATGATTCATGGACATCTTCCAGCTGTTTGGAGTGTCTAGCGTTTTCTCCAAACACATACAATGTTTGTACAGCGTCCCACAGCGATCACGAGACGTAACTTGAGACGTAACTTTAAGCATATCCTCAATTTGTTGTATTATGTCTGATTTAGCAGACCTGCCCCATCAATGTTGCAATGTTAGCTTCCCCGGAAGTTTTTCATTCAGTAAAATCTTTAATCAACCACGTCCGAATGTCTGTTCTCATAGCCTGGTTATGTCAATCATCTACTGATTGCTACGTATTGCCGTGCGATGCACATCACTTGGTCACATCCATAAATACCTACTTTCTCGTTTGAACAAAGCAAGAATGTTCGTCAGTGAGAGAGTAGATAAAAATTTTAAACGATGATGGATCTAACAAAGACTTAGAAAGAACCGTGGCGTCAAAAAATTACCAGGTCACCCACTTAGCCTCCTCGACCACTCCTCAAGCATACCTTTTGCCTTTCGGGAGCTTGGGGGACTATCAAATTATACTGAGGCTGTATAAATTACAGACTATGATAAACATTGATAGAGACCGCAATGTGCAATTTAGTCTCTCCGATTAGCAGGAGCTCGAAGTAACAAATGACGCATGGGAGTTTTATCTGTAGCCAATCGGAACATCGACATGATAGGTGGGCACCTATTCTCACCGACGTTCATCCAGCAATCGCACGACATTCTATTTTGTACTGCTGTTACTGCTCAAATATTAAGTCCACGCAAATAATCTCACACGGTTTCTGCTTATCCGCCCGTATTCCACAGGACGCATACTATCCGCATGGCCTTGCCACAGTACGAAATATGCTCCCATCAAGGACTCGATCCAAACAACTTGTTCAAACACATCCCATCAAAGCTGGCTTAAGACCAACAATGAGCATTGTCGAAAAAATCTCTTTGAAACTCTGGAACGGATGGAAATTTCAGATATAGGCAAACGGGCGACATGCGCACTGCTGTATATGTCGACGCGTCGGGCGAGGGAGTCGGATTTTGCCTATGTATGCCTCAAAGCAACGCTTCTGAAGGCCATTCATTGGAAAATGTATACACCACTACGTTCAGATTGGCTCGAATTGGGCCAAGGGACACCAGTTCATTCGGCTTACAAAGGATAAACAGATAGATATTCAATGGACCGAATTAATTGCGGTGGAACTTGGCGTACATGCGCTGTGTGCACTGGGATATTTCCTCCCTAGGGATAGCGGAGATTTTCAGAGGGTTGGAGGCGACACAAATAAAGGGACGAAGCAGACAAAGCTCCCTATCTCCCTTGGTTCCAAGAATCTAAAGATCTACAATGACAATCGTGGTTTCGTCACTGCTCTGGGGGGAATTCTCTCTCATAATCAGAAAAACGGGATATGGAAGAATGAACTCCCCTTATATACCGTCATGAAACGCATTCTCGACACATGTAGGATGATGGGCGTCATATTAAACATGGAATGGGTCCCTACAAAGGATAACTTGGCGTATGGGCCGTCGAGAAGAAAACAAGTACGGGGTGCACTAGAAACGTCGAACATGAAAAGACGACTGCTACGTCGAAAAATCATATCGTGCCTGTTCCAAACCATTTGAAGAATTTTGTGCAGACCCCCGTTGTAGGTGTTATTAACCTGTTTTTAACCTGCATAATGCGCACAATTTACGGGAACCAAGACGCAATGAGAAGTTCTGAATCATGAGCAATTCAATGCTTCCGGAATGTGGATCCCGACCATATCCTATGGTCATGGTGTTGATGAAAATTCCCCGAGTCACTGGGTCCTACGATCTGTCAATGCGAGGACGCAATAGTTACCCAGGTGCAGTATCCCTTTACTCCATGCATGACATACGTTCGGATTTCTATCCATTAAAGTTTAACGAACTATGTACAGGTGTTGGCTATCACATATTTTGCTCGAAATTTTCTGTTTCAATTGATCCACTTGGGATCATCGTACTATACGATTAGCATGATTTGTTGATAAGGTTTTTTGAAGTCCTCTTTCTAGTAAAGTATCGTGCTTCCAATTCTATGATTAGCACCTATATTATTCAATGACAACAGGGAAAAACAAACGAAAGACAAATCAGGTCCCTGTCTGAACTACTACATGTAGTACTAGCCTTGGCAAATAAATATTCTAGAACTTCTTCTCGACCAGTCGACATCATAAGATTATTCAAATGGCGGGGAATTTCTTCTACGAATGTCCTAGCCCCATCCCTGAAATATAACTTCACCCACTTCCACTAATCTATGATACTCATCACATCGTACGGCGTGTCGTACCTCCCTTTCGAATAGCCATCTGCGATATTTTGACTCCACCGTATCCACCTCACATCCAAGGTAATCCCATGCATATTACATCTCCCCACAATGTGCTGTACCACATCGTTAAGCCCGAAATCGGCTGTCCATTACCCCCTGCGAAGTGCGTCGACGACGCCCGTGTTGTCCGAGAGGATGATGAAGTGTTTGGATGCCCGTGCATAAGCGCACGACGCAGGAGCAGAGTGCGTACGAACAGCTCGACGGCTAATAGCTTGGCCCACGACGTCACAATCTGGCCTGCCCATCCGCGCAGGATGCTGGGATGATTCCGTACCTATTTCCACGCGAAGGGCTGTTCGGTTAAAGTAACGAAGAGGTCAGTTCCGTGCTGTGAGGCGCCGGTGTACACCGCGAGTGGACGAAGAGGAGTCGTGAGGGCCCGGAGACGGATCCCTCCAGTATATGAGCATGTGCCATTGGGCTTCAATTTTAACCCGATGAGCGGGTAGAGCTGCGGCTTCTTCGAACAGGGTGTTGAACATCTTTAGAGAAAAACTTCGTTCATTCTCGGGATCACATTGCTGAGCATGCACAAAATTGTCATGTCTAATTCTCCGATAGTTGCAGGCACTGGCGGATTTTCGAGAGAGATCGGCAGTCGATGCGAATACAATGCTGAGCGTACCGGATGCCATGAGAAACTACAATAATGAAACAAAGTAAGTCCATCATTATGCCAATCACCAAGGCAGCATATGACGAGAATGTACGTTCAGGGGTGTTCTTCGTTGTTCTGAAGACAAAGAGAGCATACCGAACTCGAGAAACATGATTATCTCGCAGACCGTTCAAACTCCACGTTAGAATCATAAAGAGATGACGTATATCAAATATATTTCCATGTTCCCTCGGGAGGTCCATCGACAACGCGGAATCATCCTTTATCATGATCGGAGATTATAACACGACTGTCTCTGCTGTGATAACAAACAATTTTCGCGCGCTTTTTATGGACTCCAATTTTCTTTCAAGTTTTTCTATCTCTATAGCAGACGGAGATGTACTAGACGTGTTCAAACCTGAATCGCTATGACTCTGAGCTCTGATGTTTATAGTGCCTCATGTCACGGTGACAATGAACATGTAAGTTGGGAAGAAAGAGAAGCGGAGGACTCATCCGCCTTATAAGCTAAAAAAAACGAAAAAAAAGAAAACGGTCGTCGGCATCCGAATTTCATTTCAAATTTTACAGTCGCAGGGCCTTGGCTAGAGCCCAGACTCTGGAAGTCGTCTCAGCCACACATACTTTGCACAGCCGCTGATGAGATGCTCTTCACTATCTAATCTACTCTCGGGAAGCTCGGCCCAGACGGGCCGGAGCTCATGACTCAATCAAAAAAGGAATCTCTCGAATCCCTCTCTCAAGTTCTCAATGTTGCTGCTGATCGAACCAGTTTTACAGACGCACAGGGCACAGTGCGCATTGCGAGTGTCATTCAAAGCAGTGAATAAACTCAGAGACAGTACATAGCTACCACATATGTACATCAGTAATGTAATTCAATAATACGAAGAGGGGGCAAATAAAATGAAGCAATGAAGCGTGAACAATCAACCCAACAAGCACAGTGCGCTAGAAGGAAATGCAAGAAAAAAACAACAAAAACACACCCATCGCGAGACCATATCCCAACATCGTCCCGCTACTTCAAATCACATTATATAAACTCACAACCGCCTCCGCCTCCATCCCCTACCACCTCACCCCACCTCACCCAATGCTAAAGCTCCGCCAACTACAGCCCGCCCAACACTTCCCAACACAATAACAGGCGTCAACACACAATAGCGCCAAAATATCCTCCGGCTGATGAGCGTCCGATGCACCGGCGGACACGATCTGCGCGATGAGCACGGGCGGGGAGCAGAGAAGGAGGGTGGTGACAATACCGGGCTGTGTGGAATGAAAAATATGGTGAGTAAAAAACTCTTGCAGTGAAGGGGAGGAGAGGGAGAAAAGTGAAGTGAAGCGGGAAAGGAGGAAGAACGATCGAGGGATCGAGACCAAAGGACGAGGAACACTCCGCGACCGAATGATAAAGCAAGGGTTATGGAATCCCCCCTAAAAACGCGCAAAGGAAGGAAAGGAGGGGGAAAGGGGGGCGCATACATCCCGCCCTCATAACACAGTGTATACAAAAAGAACAAAAGAACGAAATCACTCACTCCTCACACACACAGCTTGCCAAACGCGCTTCGTCGCAAGGCCCATCAGCGCTATGAGCAGCATGCACGCGCCGAGATCGCGAATAACACCATCCTCGCGGCTCGCCCGGCTTCCTCCTAGGCGTGTCTACTTTTCCACTTTGTGCGTCCTTGCGTTGAGCTTGTGAACCTGTCCTGGTGTGTAGCAGAGCAGATCCCTAACGCGCTGCAAGCAACTTCTCCGATCCTATCTTTCCTCCTCCTCTGTTTGCACAACCGCGCTTCCCTCCTTTCCGATTCCGTCACCGTCACCCTCCCCGCCCCCAAAATACCCCCTGAGCACAACAAGTAACAAGCGTCATCGGCACCACACACGCGCCACAAGTTCCCACTGCCCCATCGCCCGATTCGCCGGCCTTGATGCTCCAGCGCGTACTGCGAAGAAGGCATCAGGATGGCGATGAGCGAGAGCAATAATGCTGCGTGGGGTGGGACTGTTAGGAGGAATGTGTGGATACAAAGCAGGAGCGTGGTGACAGATTGTAAGATGTATGTGTGGATGGGGATGGGGCGGAGGGTGGGGAGGAGGGAGGTTGTGGTGCGCGGGCGCAGTGGTAGAGGCTGGCGGAAGCAGTGCCGTTGAGGTTTCATTCTGATCCTCCTGATCCTCCTCACTATCCCTCATCTCCCCGTCCCTAGCATTAACACCTGACCCTCTCCCACCCGCTGCCCCAGCGCCGAAAGTAGTGGAAGCACCCACACCAACACTCTACACGGGGCAGATCTGCACGGCTCTCATTTGGACTTTTCGGGAACAAGTGGTAAAATGTCGTGGTGCACCTGCCGGGCGGGAACGGGGGTCGCGTGTTGCCTCCTGTTCCTGTTCCTGTACCCACTACATGTTCTTGTCCCGAAGCGTGTTGCATTTGTTGATCTTTGATATATCCATGCTTAGACGCTCCAGCTGATGAAAGAGCACCCAGAGCACCAGGGACTCCCGAGGACGCGATACGGGGCGATGAGGGCGCAGAGGACATAGGCAATTTCGTGAACTGGCTTGCTATCCTCTTCGTCCAAATGTGGAACTCGACGCGTGTGTTCGGGGATCATGCTTTCTGTCCTCTGAATCGTCGGCAAAGTCCACGGGGAGTGGGGTACACTAGCATTTCCTATAGGTATCAAGCCCGAAGACGGATGTAGAGGGTGTGGTCGTGTATAGGATGATGGGGGCGCGAGGATGGTGGCTGTGAGCAAGAAGAGGCTTAGTCTACAGTTTGAGGGATATGCGCACATACATAGTCAATTGAAATTTTGAACTCCGCTTAAATGACCCTGCGAATGATTAAAGGACGAGGTGATTTTAACTGTTGCACGTGTTTGGTTTGGGATTTTTTAGTTTGCTTGTTGTATATCGAGTACTAGATCGTTCTATCATGTCTGTAATAATAATTTTAGTTACGGTTTTCTCAGTTCCCATGAATCACGAACAGTGGCACTACACACACAGTAAAATAAGTTTCACCCTCAGAATGCATGAATGTCCGTGCAAGGACCGCAATGACACTACATTGATTTAAGGCTACATATTGATGTAATCTCAATGAGTTATTGTCAAGTTTATAACTACTTTCACGGCATTCTAATGGTACGGAACAGTTGTTACAATACAACTGGTTGTAACGAGGGCCTCCATTACAAGACCTTTTAGCTCAAATATGCATTGGAAACTACAGAAAAAATTCCGGGTTCACTCCAAATCGATTTTTTATAATTCTATCACAATGCGGTTGGGTATCTTGTGAAAATTACCAATGTATTCCGTAATTTCTAAGGATTTCTGAGGCATTCTAGGGAGGCGGACTTTTTGCTGATGTCACCAGAACCTGTCGTCGCCCGCGCCGAACGCCGTAGAGCAGCAGCAGTTGCATATCGCTTGTGGTTCTGACGTCATTGCTGCAAGATGCGAACCTGCAGCTGCAGCTGAAGAAAGAGAAAGAGGAGATTTCGACCCTCCGCCGTACTCGGCATCTCCGTCCCGCTTGCCGTCCCCTGAACTAAGGCTGCACCTAACCCTAACTCTGACCCTGTCTATGCCAAGGACCGCCCGCTCCTGCTCAAGCCAAAGCCCTTGCGCATCCCGACGCCTGTCGCGGTTAAGCCGTCTTCTTCCTCTCCCCTGGGTCCCTCGTTATCGTCATCTTCGTCAAATGCCCACGTCTACTCGCACCCGCTGCGCTGCCAGCGTATCGCGTCCTCGGACCTCAACGTGCTTGTGTACGTCTGCTGCATGGTCATATACAGCGTCGAGAAGCGGTACAGAGCCGAGAGGGCGTGCGCTGCCGCCTCTGCGACGTCTTCTGCGTCTGCGAGCAGGTCGAAGAGTCTGACGCCGATGTCTGGTCCTCGTGAGTCTTGTCGTTGTTTTCCATGATAACTACGACGACGTTGTTGCTAATGTCCCTTCGACTGCGAGGGCGGCCTTGAATGTGAAGTATCGCTGTCAATCTGACATCTGCATCACTGGTGCTTCGGATCAGACCTCTAGTCGCATTGGCCGCTTCCCCCTCGACGACGACTCCGCCACCAAGAATGACGATTCCGACCACCTTTCAACGGCGCACGCTTCTTTGCCGAGCGTAGACAGCACATTGCGGACCTTGGAGTACAAGACGCGCTCCTCACGACCCGGCTGAAGGACTTCTTGAGGATGCAGGGTGTGCCGGAGGCGGAGCTCGATGTGCCGTTCTTCGAGCGGTTGCACGGTGGATGTGCGTCGGGTGAGGACGAGAAGGACGAGGATAGTCGGATGATGGTCGAGGTCGAGCGCGAGATGCGCGAGATCCATCTCAGGCAGCAAGAACCCTTTCCTGTCCCCGTCCTTG
Organism: Psilocybe subaeruginosa; assembly: GCA_027604855.1. NCBI lineage: Eukaryota > Fungi > Basidiomycota > Agaricomycetes > Agaricales > Agrocybaceae > Psilocybe > Psilocybe subaeruginosa. Next base: position 10,320 of record JANCIO010000392.1, on the reverse strand, counting down.
TCCCCGTCCAGTGTCCCCGCTCCTTCTCCTGACGATGCCCAGGTACCGGCCTTGGGGTTTCGCCGTCTGTGCATTCACTTTGTTCTCCACTCCCACTTTTTCAATTCTCCTTTCAACTTTCAACTCACGCATTTTATTCGCTCATTTACATTCCACCATTTATCCTCGGCATGGAATGCTGGAGCAGACTGGATTCGAAGCCAGGTCTAGATTCACCCTCCTATCCCCCTATATGTCCTCCGCCTTGATTTAGCGTCGAATCGATCGTTTCAAGGTTTGCTGGATCTTTCAGCTTCTCTAGTCCGTCCTCCTTAGTTTAGTTTTCATGCGTCCCTTTTCTGATGTGTGGTTTTATTGTTCTTTTCACAACATCTTTTTGGTTTCGTTCTACTACCACACCCAACCCGCGAGTCCGAGTGCCGAATAAAAGCAACGATATCCACTGCGCTCTTCCGTAAACGCTCTACGAACGGAGTTTGAGTCGAGTCCCGGCAGTGCTTCGTGTTTATTCTTTTTCGCTTGCTGGATTGTGTGACCCCCTTTGCGATTGCAACAGTGATTTGATTTATGATTTGTGGATCTGGATTGTAGTACGCCCTCCGAAAGAATGAAAAGAATAAATACCGAACAAATGAAACGACCGTAACAACACCACCCCTTCGACCGATACCCTATCGAAGTCTTGGTGTCTCGGCGATGCCGAAGACACCCTGCGTCCTATACCCGCTTACACTCATGTGCTTGACACGGCGCCCGCACCAGCACCCGCATCCTCATGCTTAGCTTAACCCTCGCACGACATCCACCCTATGTCAAGCGCCTGCGGTTTTCATCTAGGTTATAGTTACCAACATAGTCACTTTTATATTTGTCCAGTTCGTGATGATTTTATATGGTGAGAGACTCGACCCTTTAAATTTCAGCAAATACTTGCATACTTCTCCAAACAAGGTCTGCACCCGATGGCGCACATTTTCTCCGGGTCTTCCCATGTTGAAGGTAAGATTCTGTTTGCCGAGAAAATTGACTAGCTTGGCTGAGTACCCAGCCTTCGATAACATGAATGCAAAAGCATCCCAGATGAAGTTCCACTGTTCGCCGTCATATCGGTGCAGAGAATGGACTCATCCCAAGCGCGGACTGCAAAATTCACCGCAAACACCGCAATCGTAGTATACACTAATTGATCAACAAAATGTGGTCCTGCTTGTGAAGGATCATTTAGAAATTCTTTCAGATTCCTCGATATGGGGTACTAGCTCTGGGAGTAATTATGTACCCATCAGGTTTTTGCTCCAGCTCGATATAATCGAAAAATGCAGCAAGGAGGAAACTTGGCACATAAACCGAGACTTCTGGTGCTGTTGAGGATGAAAGAATCCTAAATGTCGTCGAAGAGACTGTTCGCTTATATTCAAGTATCCCGCCAGCACAGACGGCAATCCGAAAAGCCGGATAAAGGCTCATAGGAATTGATGCCAGGGATTTGCGTAAATTTTCATCCAAAATACCTCGATGGTGGAGATAGAGCTCTTCCGTTTGTCTAGATTGCTTGGTTTGGAGTCAAAATACGTTGATTCCAATATCTTTTAACAAAGTAGACATACTAGTCTTGAATCCAGCAGCTTCCGTTTTAGGACATTCTGTAAGAATGCGCTCGATCAATAAAATTGATGGGCGTCCTACAATCCGAAAACATAAGGTCTGGATTCGAGACTAAGACATACCGATGTTTGCAGAATTTGTAGAAACATTGCAGGATCACCATTCAAGGAGTTGTCATATTTGTTTCATAGCTTGATGTGGGCGCATAAGTTTTCCGGTGCTGAAAATAGGGTAACTCTGTCGGAAAATGTGAGATCAGAATATATGCATAAAATGAATACATCTACACTTATTAGCCCCCATCAGCTTTTCGGCCAGGTGATATATGTCAGTAATCATTCTATATAGTAGTGTCGGAATGGTCAGACTGACCACTCATTTTCATCAGTATCGTCTTGCATCTGTTCGTACTAGATACTGGGCTTGTATATATGATCTGTATTTGTTGCAAAAACAAAAGACTCAAAGTATTCAAACCTGTCTGTATTTTATATTGATCTGTATATGCCATTTTATTGTCATAGTTAGAATGTAACCAATTCATAGCCAAGGTCTAAATTCGTGTAACAGTTGTCTCAGGCAAAGCAAGTTGAGAACCATAGCCAATCGAGATTGGTAGGGGGACTCGCTTTTCTTTTCATTCTTCGAATGGTTGACAATTTAGCCACTTTTGTCTCCTAGATGCTTAGCTTAATTGGTAGAATAATTCAAATTAAATAAAATTGATTCAGACATATAACTATAGACCCGAATGATGAAGTGTGATATGTTTCTCATAAGCTCGCAAGTGAGCAACTTTTGTGCAGTGATCATGCCCTGATCATCTGTACAAACAAAATTATATGACCCAATCAACATGCTGATATAGCTTCCTACAAAGCTTGATCAGTCTTGGTAAGTCCATCACCTTCTTCAGGTGCTGATATACTAATTTGGATTTTTCCGACTTTGAAAACCTTCTTCCGAAGAATGCTGTTGCCATTCAGAGGGCCTGCTAGTCGAAGATGACTCAAGAGTGCCCGGTACGCATAATCTTGCACCGATGTCCTCATGTTGAGTGCTACATGAAATAAACTAAAGTTCAGGAATAAATTTGTAACAGAGAAATCAGTGCTTACATTCAATGGCAGAAATACAGAAATGGGCAGCTTCCTCATGCCTTTTACTGGGATCAATGAAAAATTCACGAGACCGGGTTGGATCAACAAGGAAGTCACCGAACGAGGCATGAAAAAATTTGATGGGCTCCTTGTTATCTAAGACATCCGCAACGGACAACAAGTCAATGAGGAGGAGCTTAACGGTGCCCGGGGTAAGCTGCATAAACTTCTCTAGATCACTGACTCCCAGAGGTCCAATGGAATCATCCATATTATCAGTCAATGCAAAAGCCACACCTAGAATTCGCAAGACTTCTTTGACATCTTCCACGTCAGAAAGGATATTAATATACAGAGCATCCAGATGCCCGTATGGCCTATCGTCATTGACCGGAAGGAGGAGGCCTTGAATGACTTTGAGACGATTGAGAGGATTATGTCGAGGAGAGGACACATATCTAACGACCGTGGCTGCGTAGATGAATTGACCTGATGATTTTAAGACCAATTTGTCAATGTCTTCCTCCGATGGCCATGAATCCGGAAGATGGGTGCGCATGATGTGCGTGTTTCGCATGTCAAGAAACGAGTCCCGCAGATATAGCCTGATATCCTCGTCTGGCTGGTATGTGTCGTCGAGTGCAAGACGAAAAGTCAGATTGTGCAGAAGCGCGACAGAAAATGATACGATGAGGTCGTACTCTGGTCGGCTGGCAATGAGAAATCTGAAGGGGAGAGCTGAGCGATGTTGTTGGAGTGCATTCGAGATGATGTTTAAAATTGTGTTCTGAACGCCCGCGCCTTTGCATTCATCAAGACCATCTATGACGATTAGGTTGGGAAATGGTGTTCCGGATGTGAAGCGCCCGGCACTGGAAAGCTGAAGAAGAGGATCAAGAAACAATGTACGAAATTGAGTATCGAAATTGAGCTGAAAGATTGCCGGGTTGTTGTTGATAACTGCTTCGACTATGGGCCGAGATTGAGGAATGTTGAACCATAATTGATAGGCCAATGTCGCGACGAAAGCCTTTTCGTTATTTCGCTTGGAATCTAACCTAGAAAAAAAGAAACTAGCGAGAAGGCGATTCTCTGCGGCGCATAGTTCTGCGAAAGTCTGGGCGATCGCCGATTTCCCTGCGCCTGCCGGACCATAGAGCCAAAGCACCAAGTTATCCCATCCAAATTCCCCAATAAACCAATCCATGAGCTTCTTAAGAACGGCGGTGCGAGTGTTTGCGTGGCATTTGGGAGGGTCGAATCGCTCGCCAGAGTTATGGAGCGCCCCAAGAGATGATGCCTTCATCAATCGTTTGATGGCTGTACTCATGCATCAATTGTATTTGAGGATAATCTACAGAGACTGAGGGAGCCACATACCCTTGGACGGTTGCGCCTGATGGTGCTCGTGGTGTTCAGCGATGAACGTTGATCTATCTATCGAGAAATGGTGTGAATTTTGAAACATCGTACATGCAACTGATATGCGTTATGACTGAGCGTGGAGGATGATGGCGCGCCTCCGATCTAGGTCTGGGCAAGAAAGCTTAGTTGGTGACTCTCAAGGGGAAGTGAATCAAATACGACAAGAATATATGGAAAGGTGTGCATGAGGCCCGGCGTGCACGAAAACACCATGATGTCTTCATTAGTGTTTTTCTTCACATGCACAGCTTCCTTGTTATTTTAGGATCAAAGTTAACATTGCTTACCTGTTAATCGGACCGCAGAAGTTCTTTATCACAACTTCATCGTTGAAGGCGACGAGCCCTGTCTTACCTTATTCTCAATATTCAGTGTACAGTGTAATATGATTTGTCATAAGCAGCACCAACCAGCATCTACATAGGCGGCCTCCGTCTGTTTTGCATCGTGATGCATCCATCGCACAGGTCGCATAGTCACTTGTATTTGGAATTGATGAATATATATATACAAGCACAGCAGCTGTACGCTCCCTGCGGCTTCATTCTACATGTAATTAATTACTCGAACTGATAATAGCGACACACAAATGCGCGGCTTCCTCATGTTTTTGCTGCTGTCAATAGCAAAGTGTAGACACTGCGCCGAATCGAAAGAAAGTCACTGAAAGACGCGTGCAAAAATTCTATTGGCTTCCAGTTATTTGACATATCGTCCGAAGCTCTGAACATTGAGAAACAACTGAGGTATAACATAGCTGGAGCGATACGATACGATGTGGTTATGTTGCCGGTTATTAGGTGGGAGATAAGAGAGAACGTAGTCAGGTAAGCGACAGAGACCAGCAGGACAAGCACGATGAGAGTGGTATGAAGACGAGTGAGGAAGCTGTAGCATACCAGTGATTACATACTCACATAATGTTTCGAAATGGCTGTGGCTCACATGCACAGCTTGTCCGGTATTGGAGCATAAAAGGATCTACCCAGCCTGACTCGCCTGGAATGTGAGGGTCGAATCTCCAAGCAGCAATGTTTGAAAGTAACGCCTAGTGATTCCACTTAACACGTGGTGCGATGAAAAATGATGGATGGGGCGAATGTGAATACTATTCCAAGCGACCCGTGGCTATATGCTGCATGCCAAGCGCAGAAGTTTCTTTTTCCTACATCATGCATATATGGCGAACATGCCATTCTGGACCCGCTGCATTGAAGGAACCTATTTGAGGTGTCGCTTGATTTGACGTCCACATGGATGCCTTTTAGTCTGACGAGAAGAGAAGACAGATGGGTTAGCACAGAGAGCTGATCACCATATGAGTGCAGAATGAGAGTTGTACGATCCCGCACGGTATTAATGTCTCGAAGCATGGTTCTCACTGATTCCATTCATCACGTCTGCTGAACCCTGTGAATGGCACATGCATATAAGAGAGGCAGAGAGGGAGCGGATTCATGAGGAGAGGAGATCGGATGGGACAATGCTGGTGATGACGCAGTTTAAGCATTTGGAGGACCATTATCGAGGATACCGGGATATATAGACTCCTCCTAAGGGCCCTCAAGTGCTCTCATGGGAGTCACAGACCGATGAATGGCGTTGGGATAGTGGGCGCTTAATCGATATCACGATCAAGAACATCAGAGCGGTTACGTTGAGATCCCTCTTCCATTCACCCATCCACACTTTCATTCCCCTTCACCCATGCAGCGACGGGTTAAACGCACCCTTACACCGCACCCCGGGCACATAACTCTTTTTGAATACAGTCAACGAACAAACGAACCGAAATAATAAATTATACCGCACCCGCCATCCACCATGCTCCCACACTCCCACCTCACCACGATCACGATTATAGCCCGATTTAGTATGCTCTTAATGAGGAAAAAAGGGGAAGAGGGGAATGGAAGGAGGAGAGGGATGCGAGATATAGGCGGTGGGCAAGGTATGTCGAGTCGGCTGTGCTGAAGTCGATGTCGATTATTTTATAGCAGATCAGCAAATGCAGCCATCTTAGACCCACCCGATTCATGCATGCTGATCTCCTAGTCTACATTAACAAAAAAAAAACATCCAAACCAAATCAGCAACCGCATTCCTCTCTCCTTCTCTCTACCCCGGCAAGAGGGAAAAAAGGCGAAAAGACGAAGAAAAAAATAGTAACAGCCATTAAATCCCCGTGGCGCTCCCAATCGCACCCGAGGTCCGCCGCAATAGAGAGCAAGCCGAGACTCGCGTCGCTGAATGCAGCCGCCGTTGGGATCACCCGGTTCAGCTCCTTGTACATCGAGCCTTCGCGGTGGCCGGCCATGATCTGGTTGGTGGAGGAAAGAGTTAGCGTACAGGTTAAAAAGATGCGGAGAACAAAAAAAAGGAATAGAGGGGACGGATAATTAGGCGGTGTGGCGTGACGTTAGGGAGATGGAAATGGAAATGAGGATCGGAAACCCAACGCAGATGAGCAACAAAAAAAAGCCCACTATGTGTTGATCCTTCAACCGCTTAGCCATATCCAGAGGCCTATTACCAGAGATCTCAATCTACCTCTTACTGAATAGCGCACACGCACTCAGCGTGAAGGCAATGTAGATCGCCGTGTGGATCGGGTCCAGGACCGCTTCTTTCAGGGTGTGCGGTGGAGACACGAGGAGGTTGACGATGAGCGCGGCAACAAGCTGGATCATAAGCAAGAAGCAGACACTGTCCCCGAGGTCGAATGGCTGGCCATACAGCCCTGTGAGCACGTAGACCATGGCTTGGTTGAGGGAGATGTTGAGAGCGAGGACTACGAAATTTAGTCAGTATATCAGCTTCTTTGCGTGTATATAAGGGTGAGGGAGGAATAGGAGGAAAGTGCAGATGGGATGGGAGGAAGATTGGAATGTACATGACACAAGACAACACGACACTTACGTTTCTGCGCACCACTAAACAACGCCCAATCCTCCTCCTTGAGACTGAAATCCACATCAATAATATTCGCAACCGCTACAAGCTGCATGATCGTTTCAGAAGTGACAATAGGTGTGATACCGAGTTCCATGAGCGTTCCACGGTTAGAGGCCAGGATGACGCGCATCCAGTAGGGCAGGTCGGAGGAGTCGGAGGACATATACCGGACAGGGGCACTTGCGAGCACAACAGGAAGATAAGGAGTGTTACTGTTTCCGCTGTCCATAGTACCTATTGGTTGAACGAGACCTTGTGATACGTGGGTCAGTCTGTGTTGTGTGGGGTTTAACAAAAGGAAACGTACTTTGGGATCAGGTGAGGAAACTTCTGGTAGTATGGGTAAGAAAGGCCGGACGAGGTTGAGGTTCCGAACGCTCGAGCCAGAGCTCTCGTGCATCCCTACGCCTGTCGTGGTTAAGCCCTCTTCTTCCTCTCCCTCACGTCCCTCGCCTTCATCGTCTTTGTCCAATGCCCACTCCTACTTGCACTCGCCGCAACGCCAGCGCATCGCGTCCTCGGACCTCAAAGTGTTCGTGTAGCGCCTGTCGTTGTTGTAGAGGATAATGATGTTGATGGTGACGTCACGACTGCACTTTCGACGTTGGCTTTGACTGCAACTTCGGCCTCGCATTTGAAGTATCGCCCTGGATCTGGAATCTGCGTCGCTGGTGCTCAGAGCTCAAGGCGCTGCGGCCGCTTCCCCCTGGTCGAGGAGGTCAGGCTCGGTGTGCAGTTCTTCGAAAGGTCGCGTGGTGGGTGTGGCTGAGGCCATGTGCGTGGGCTGAGAGGCACAGGCTGGTGACGGAGATGGTGGGGAATAGGCGACGGGGAGATTGACCTTGAACGTTGATGCAGATGTGTGACATCATGAATCGACACTGATCTGATCGCAGTCGTGAAAAGTCGCAAAGATAAGATAACACAGTGAGGGCCACGATAATACGAGCAAACACAGCACGCTCTCTTTCTCGTTTGAGCGGCCCATCCTTTCCTCGCCACCTCTACCACTCTCGCTTGTCCCCACTTGTATATCTGCGTTTGTGCTCTACCTTCTTTTATACTACCACCCACCAAATAACACAGACAATAAAACGGTATGCGCTGAAACCTAGAGTACCATTCAAGTTGGACTGAATTCAGAACCAGATTCAAATACCGTCTCCTTTGCCTCACATACTCGGCCGTCTGGATTCAGGAATTTTATATCGCGGACACGCAGTTGGTGGACAGCGGGGAGGGAAATATTGAAGAAAAATGGGGTTTGATCCTGGTTGTACTTTCTTGAGAGATATGTATGATTGGATGTTGTATACACAGCCAGGGAAGAATAGTAGTCTGACTTCCATGTCGTGTGGGCCGAGTAAACGTGGGGTGAAGGTCCAGGTCACGCTCAGGAGACCCACTATAAACCATTTGAAAGTCTCGGCGGAAACGAACAAACGACATGGCGAATATTGACGTTTGTGCTTGAAGATTGCTTATATCGGGTGCAAAAATTCATGGAGAGTCGTAGGAATTTGATTGCTTATGAACCACGCCAAATCGTTGGCTTGGTATTTGAAGTATAGACGAACAAATAATAATTTAAGCTGCAGGGGCTCTTCTGAAGGCCAATACAAGATCGCGGTTCCATCGCGGAATGTGGTTCTGTTCACTAGCGAGAAATGCCGGAATTGGTCTATAAGAGGTCGAAAGCACGTTCCAAGATCATTATTTGGGATATCTTAATTAACACAAAGAGTGATCCCGAAAGACTCTGATCTAGTTTGTTCCAGTAGGGCGTGTAAGCATTGCGCAGATCGAGACATAATGTGTGCATTGGCAACCGAAATATCGATAAGTGTCTGAACAGAGCGTTGAGAATTTAAACCAGGGATCCGTCCTTTATAAATGGAATCAGGGGTTTTTTTTTCTTTTTCTTGTCTATTTATGTCTGTTGGGGCGTAGCCCTATGTAGACCTAACTAAGTACATCTAATAATGGCAGGACCCTGTGTCCTTTTCCTATCCCGAGGACCCTATGTGCACCGCTGAGGTACGCCTGTAGCTCGCTACAGCGATCCCCTCCCCATACGGCCCAACACAATGGAATCGGGTATTGATACTGATACTAAACAATAACTGCGACAGAGGTGATGAAGGTGTTGGCCGCGAGCACCGTCTCGAAGCGACCCGATTGCTTTATAACCCTCCGAGGGCTTGCGAATAAGAATCGGGTCGCTGTCGAAAAAGGGCTGGTTACTGTTAAGAAAGCTACACTGTCTCGAAATGAACTGCGTTTGCAAATATACGGAGTCTGTGTGAAGATAGTGCTATTGATGAAATTGATGGTGGAGCGAGTGTAATGACAGCGATTTCAATGATAGCGTCCATGATCTTGAAAGGAAGAATTGAGTTTTCTGAGACTTCCCCCTACTGTTAACAGCTACACTACCTCATGGCTCCTACTAAATGTCCAGACGAGCGTACCAAGGTTCAAGAACAAGACGAGTCTCAATCCAGACCCAATCTATTGAGATTTACCGCCCGATGAGTAAAAACTCTGAGAAGGAGAAGAATACCAAGCTTTATCGCTACTCCAAGCCCAAGAACGTGTTGCGCCCCAATGTCGAGCCTGAAAATCATACGAGCCAGATTAGATTAATTGTAATTGCAAGATATGTTTCTACCCCCTGTAGTCTTTGATTTAACCCCCCTTTTAATAACTACTGATTTAACCCTGAAATATAACTACTGATTTAACCTGAATATAAAGTACTGAATCAACCCTGGTTTTATTGTACTGAATTAACCCTGGTATATAAAGTTCTGAAGTAACCCTGGTTTTGAACTACTGATCTAACCCTCATTATGTCTTGAAAAAAGTACTGATCTAACCCCCATTATGTCTTAAACAAAGTACTGATCTAACCCCCATTAGGGGGATTCACGGTAACCTAACTCGGGTCCAACTTACCTTCCAATTTTGCTTCCAACTTGAACAAAGTTGGAAGCAAAGTTGGAATGCAATTGGATGATCAAGTTTTGAAACCCCTACCCCAACTTGACTTCAACCCAACTTCCAACTTCGCATTTTCGAGTCCTTCCACTGAGATTCTAATATATAAAAAATGAGAATAAAATAGTATGGACTGGTATACATTTGACTTTGAAAATAAATCTAAATAAATGGGATACACAGGGACAGAGGAAACCAAATGGTCAAAAAGTTGGAGAGCCAAGTTGGGACCGAA
>JANCIO010000391.1:0-26722 GCA_027604855.1 Psilocybe subaeruginosa | reverse complement strand
GAAGATAGATTTTGTGACAACAGCAGGGGTCCCTGGTTAAAAGAACGAGTCTATTACTACGTAATAGGACTCGTAACCGAATGTCTCCAACGAGCCCCAACGTCCTCTCGCAGCCACATCACCTAAGTTCCCTTGCAGTTGACCAGACTGTCGTGTGCGATACATCAATACTCGTACAATTATAATGACTATACAATGGGAATACATGATCCTGGAATCTTCACATAATCAAGCAGCAACACCCATTTTCGACCTCTTTCGCCTTTCCATCATCTCTCCTCTGTGTTTCTACATTGCCCCTTCCTTCCTGCGTCTCCTTCGCTCTTTGCATCTCGGCTACATCTCGCCCGTCTTCTTCCCTCCGTTTTTTCCCCCGTTCTTCCTCCTCCTTTTGTCTCGTCGCTGCTTCTCTCTTTTCTTCCGCTCTCCTATCCTCGGCTTCTTTCTTCGCTCTCTGGATCTCTTCCTTCGTTATCCTTTCCTCCTCTTTTCTCTCTTCCACTCTCCTCGCCTCCTCCGCCTCCTCTCTTCGAATCTTCTCCTCTCTCCTTGCCTCCTCTCTCCTTGCCTCCTCTCTCCTTGCCTCCTCTCTCCTTGCCTCCTCTCTCCTTGCCTCCTCTCTTATAGCCTCCGCCGCCTCTTCCTCCGCTCTCTGAAGGTCTTCTCTCCTCTTCCTCTCTCTTTCCCTTTCTTCTGCTTCTTCCTTCGCTTTACGGATTTCTTGACCCCTTGCCTCCTCTCTCCTCTCCTCCTCTCTTATAGCCTTCGCGGCCTCTTCCTTTGCTCTCTGAAGGTTTTCTTTCCTCTCCCTCTCTCTTTTCCTTTCTTCTGCTTCTTCCTTCGCTTTACGGATTTCTTGATCCCTTGCCTCCTCTCTCCTTGCTTCTTCTCTTCTCGCCTCCTCTCTCCTTGCCTCCTCTCTCCTTGCCTCCTCTCTCCTTGCCTCCTCTCTCCTTGCTTCCTCTCTTCTCGCCTCCTCTCTTCTCGCCTCCAGCTCCATCTCCTTCCTCCTCTCCTCCTTCCTCCTTGCCTCCACTGCTTCCTCTCTCCTCCTCTCCTCGTCTCTTCTCGTCTCCTCTTCTCTTCTCATCTCCTCGTCTCTTCTCGTCTCCTCATTTCTTCTCGTCTCCTCGTCTCTCTTCTCCTCCTTTCTCCTCCGCTCTTCCTCTCTCTTACTTTCTTCTTCCCTCCTCGCCTCCGCTGCTTCCTTCTCTCTCATCTTTTTCTCCTCTTCCTCTCTCTTCCTCTCTTCCTCTCTCCTCGCTGCCGCCTCATCCTTCTCTCTCTTCCTACGTTCCTTTAACTTCGCTTTCTCTTCCTGCTCTTCCTTAGCCCTTTGCCTCGCACCTAATCTTGTACTTTCCTCCGTTCTTTGCCTCTCCTTCTCTTGCAGGGCCGCTTCCTCGTCTTCCTCTGCTTTTTCTCTCCGTCTCTCTTCTGACCTCTGCCCTTCGACTGCTGTGCCCCCCCTGATCACCTTCTCTTCTATTGATCGCTGTTCTTCGATGGCTTTCAACACAAGCATGGCAGTATCACGAAAACCCGAAATGCGTTGGATGCCATTCGTCGTATTCTTCCTAGAATTCCCCTGTTGCGGTGTCCCTGGTGTGCCTTTTGTGTCTATACCACGCGCAAACTTGAACACATCTGCATATTGATCCTGTCGTAATGCCATCTGGTTGCAACAAAACAGGGGAAAAGAAAATCAGCTGTTGGATTGTCGGTCTTCCTTGAAAGAGGATGCCGTTTACCTCGTTTACGTAGTGCGCGCAATCGTCCTTCAGCTTTTGCCACTCCATGAGAATTGCTTTTCTTCGTAGCTCGCCTCCGTCGCTCGCGAATACGTTCACGTTACGTTCTTGGTGAATAGCCTTCATAGCGGTCGTATTCCACCAATTGATATACCAGTTCACCCAATCTTGAAACTCATCGAGTAGGGCCAGATTTTTTTCAAGAACTATCGATAATAATGTTAGCCGCTTTCAACATTTGTAATGTCGACTAATCTTTGCACACCTGTAATGTCGGCTCGGGGAGTCTTCGAATTTTGCTCGTCAGAGTTGATGTCCTTGATCGTCTGTTATTCGTTAGAGAACGTTGTTGATAACGAATTTGGGAGTGCTCACTTGAATAAGTTTTTTCCTGACATTTCGTATATCGTCTAGAGCCGCCTTCGATTTCTCTCTGCCTTGACTGGCGATCACCTTCATCTGTTCAATATAAGAGTTGCGCTCGTGGTCGCTGATGCTGGGCGTGATGGCGACTGTATACGAAAAACCACTTGACGCGAAATCAAACCCATCTTGCGCTGCACTCAGCCCTCCATCGAATGCGACGGCATATTGGTTGACCAGAGTACATGTTATGACAACAGAATTGGGCCTAAAATACAGCAGTCAGTTTGACTTTTTCATGCACGATCTAAATAAACTTACAAAGGACGCGCAGTGAAGTCGGTCGCAACCCGCCAAGCGTCGAGAGTTTTGAGAAATGAATCTGTCGATTCTTGAAGCTTTAAAAAATACTGCTGATGCTTTTCGACTTGAGTAAATCCTGCTGAGGCCTCGTGGGCTTGTGGATCCTCTGCCATTGAATATTTTCCAGGGTAAATGCAGAAAAGACAATACTCCTAGGATATGACCTGTAAGCTAGTAAGTGTAGAATCGCGGTATGAGAAGACGTTCACAATACGGCTGCTATTATGAAGTTTAATGGTCGTGAGGTATCGGCCAGTTGCCTCGTGTAAACCACCTTGAAGATGCGAGTGAGGCCCTGACACCCCTGATGAGTTGTTTCACACCTCGTTCTGCATCTTCTAGACAGATTCTAAGTAGACCGGATCTTCTATCTGTAAATGAAAATCCATCCCGTTACGCATATCCCTGAAAACAAGACATGTCCCTACCGACTGCATGCCGAGTAGCACTGGTGGTCCGAGTCGTAGAATGGCGGTACTTGTCCGAAATGAAATCGGCGCATTTTCCTCAGTTTTTTTTAGTCACTGTACGGCCTGCACTCAAACATCCGAGCAAATGTATGATTTTGGCAGGGTGTACGATTACGGAGTTTTTGAAAAAATCAACCCAGCTAGTAAGTATCGGAGATTGAAGTTTGTTTCTGAGTTTGTTTTTCCCTTCTATACTTGTCTCCACTTTTGATGTCGCCGCGTCTTCGCGTTACAAGAACAAGCTTTCCAATATCAAATGGCGCAAGCGATTAATTTACTCATGTATATGAGGTCTGAGCATGTCACAAAGAAATATTCTACGAGCAACAGTGTCGCAAATGCAAGGTGCATAGTCGAGCAAGAACTATCTACTGGCATAAGCAGCATCGCCACCATTGGCGTTTAACCATCGGCTCGTCAGCTTTCACAAATCCTGCCTCATTGTCAGGGTCTGTTTTATGAGGAATGAAGATGTCGCCAGGGGAAGCACTATCTGTGGACAATTTGGTTTCTCCTGGGCCTTCCGTAATTCCTGCCTCTGCTTTTTCTTCCACGCTCGGTGGCTTGACGGCAATGGTAACGTCGGATTGGAGTTCTGATATCTGCGGCCTCTCTTGGAATTCGATTCTAGGACTACTTGATGAAAAATCACCCGAAAATGTCTTCTTTCCGGAACTGGGCTCGAAAACGTCGGGATAATCGTCCTGAACTTGCTGCATCTACAAAATTGGGTCGTCGATATTTGGTACACAATCGAACAAGATTTCAGACCTTGAGTGTATAATCCCTGTAACTTTCCTTCAAGCCAGTCCATTTTCTAACAGCTGCATTCACTCCTAACTTGGTGGTCTTCTTTGCAAGACCCTGTATCCTGTTGGCTTGGTACGATTCCTCCATGCTTGTCTGGGTCCACCAGGAAATATACCACGCCATGAGACCTTCAAAGTCTCCAAGGACAGATAGATTTGTCTGTAAGACTACAGAGTCTGTATATATCACGAGTTATCACTGAAATCAATTTAAGGCTTACCTATATATTCATTCGCTTGACCTTCGCCTGCAGCTTCATGCGTACCAAGGTTTCCTTGATTAATACGGCCCAGGGCCTTTAAGCATGCAATGTTAGAAAATCGCATTGTAGTCGGTGATCATGATAACCCACTTCATTTATCCCCACTCTAACACGCCGAAACCCCGCCAATGCTTTCTTTGAACGTTCTTCACCTTTCTTCGAGATCGCAACCATCCCAGCTATGTACTCGTCGCACTCCGCTTGACTGATTTTTGCCCAGTCCTTTTGATCCGTTAGTGTTAGGCCTTCCTCCGCGGCCGTGTAACCAAATTGGGCCGAATCCAGTGCATCGCTATATGCCACCACGTAATTTGCGACTTGGTTTTGCGTTTCTCTTGCTGGTTCAGGTCTAAAGGCCGTTACTCTTGATCAATACTCGTTGTCCTTTATCTACAAACGTCGACGTACAAAGCGCTACCGACACTGATCGTACGTTCTTTCCAGTCGCGAATGAGTCCCAGAAATGAACGTGTTGAGTGTTCAATGGCCTCGAGGTCGGGCTTGATCTCGGTTGGTGCAACTGCTGAGGCCGTGGGTGAATCGTATTGCAAAACAGTCGACATCGTTGAGAGCAGTGAGAAAGCGTCGAATAAACTGGGAGGCTCCAATTCGGAGCATCTTATTATAGAGGTCGGTGAGGATACCACATGTAGATTTTCACATTTGTCAATGACTTACAGCTGCTGCTTCCTGGATAATTGATGCAATATAGAAACGTGCCATTTCCGTGGACTGCGCACTTTTCCACAATCGAAATATCCTACTATGAATGGATCGTTTCGCAATCTATCAGGGTCCTCGGTACAAAGGCAAGGCATATTATTAAAGAGAACTATGTATAGCAGCATATGAGGGTAGAAATAGTAACGCAGACGTGTGGCAAAGGCATGTGCTTAGTAAGATCTTGATCCATAATACTGTCTACAGCACCTATTTGTTCTTGCTATGCCTATGATACATGGCCATCTGCGTCTCAGGCGCGTCGATGCGTCTATAGGTCATTTTCGAGGTTTATATCCGAAGGCTTGTAGGATGTGATCTCGCTTGCCCATAGTGCTTGATCTGTTCGCCAGGCTCCTGTTGGCAAAAGCGATCGGTGCAAAAAGCATTGCGCTTGGATCAATGTACGGAAATCTCCTGTGCTCATGATCTAGATTGTTAGAAACTGTTTGGGAGTTCCGAGTGGGTGAGATGTCTTGCAAGCGTGCTGTCTTCAGCTCGGTTGGATCAGTGTACGGAGGCCTTCTTGACTCATGCTTTGAATTATCGGAATTTGTTTGCGATGACTGGGTGGCTGTGGGGTCCTCCGCATGTGATTTCTTCAATTGCATTTCGAAGTCTGGATTGGCGTCTTGAATCAGCTGTATCTATTGGGCTCTGATGTCAGCAGAAGTTATGGATAGATAGAAAACGACAGCGAAACGAAACCTTGTAAGTATAGTCAACATACTCCTGACGTAATTGCTTCCACTTTTTTACAACACCCTGATTTCGAATTGTATTATACCGGACTACGACGGGATCAAGCCGCATAACCTGTGATTTGTGGCCCATATACACTGTAGTCCACCATGAAATATGTGTCGAGATGCAGGCAGAGAAGCTTTCGAGCATGGTTACACCCTCTTCCAATTCTTTCAATTGTTTTTCGCCTACAGTTGTGATAGTTAGCAATGTTCAGCAAGTGTGAAACCGATTACAGACTAGATTTAGATGCGTTCATTGATTGTTGTTTCTGAGCGTCCCGAACAAGCTATACAAAAGAACGTCAAATGAGGGTACCAACGCAAATAAGTGTTGAGCAAACCTTCCCAACTATCATTCGCACATTCCTGAACTTAGCCTTGGCCTTTTCTGCGTTTTCTGCTGTCTGTTGTGCCAAACCGACTAGTTCTCGGAGATAATCTTGACGCTGTATCTCATCACTCGAATCGAGGAGGTCTGCAAAGGCTAGCACGTCTTCGCAGAAGTTGAACCCATTTTGAGCAGCCGTGATACTGAAGTCAATGGCTTGTACGTAGGAGAGAGCTTGGACCCTTATTGGCTTGAATATTGCGAGGCCGCTAGAAGATATATGAGAAAATCATGGAGACGGAGACTAGAGATATAAATGCTCACGACTGTTCCGAGAAACACCAGGGTCGCAGAAGCTTGTAGACGTGCGAGGTCAAGTCTGCCAGTTCGCGAAGATGTATGCTAGCAGGAGCATCCAGAATCACTTCTGTGGTTTCCATGTATGTTTGGGAAAACGCAAAGCTATTGAAAGTCGTAGACGGTTTACGGCAATATTCACAACGATGACGGGGTATAGCGCGAGGAGTCACCAAGTGCTTAATGACGTCGTGCAATTAACAACGGTAGGAGAGGTATGGGACTTTGGCATATCCACAGAGGACTCAGTGTAAGTTAGCGTAGACCATGCTTGAACAGCATGTACGAGGATAACGAGGCGGTAAAGTGCAGTGGGAATTAACCACTTAATGACAACGGAGAATGGCACATTACAATGCGTGTCACATACCTCATGTCAAGGGGACAATCGTCTGACTACGGCGAGGCCCCAACAAGTCCGGGTATCGGTTCCCAACACGCGTGTATATCATTTCAGCGGCACGATGACGCGCTTCCATGAACCCCATGATAAATACAGCCAGACTTCAAGATTTTACGAATCTCTCATTGCGCATATACCATTTGATGCAATGGTGAGCGTTAAAGTCTAAAAAAAAAAATAGGACTCATCCCCATGAATTGTATGTACGGCTTGAAACAAGATGATGGTGAACAAAGTGTGAAATGAACTTCGCTGTCATTTCGGCGTTCTCTGTTCATGTAAGTAGCGGCGTCGGCAATTTCCGCTCAGTGATCGTTCAGATCACTGGCATGAGTTTCCTCTCAAGCCCCAACACATTTCAACATAGTCTTGGACTACATGCCATCCTAACTCTGTCAGCACTTTATGAATCAACGATAACCTCATATCCGACAGCCCATTGAATACGGCAGTCATGCCTCATGTACACATTTTATTAAATAGATAGTTGCAGGCTACGCACACGCACACGATGACTCTTTAGCGCCTCAACTAGTGAAAATCCTGCATCTCTGGCCTTTCCCTTCACCTACAAACCATCAAGAATACCTTATTCGTCAAGACCAATAACCCACCCTCCCAATATGTCTATTTATGTCATTTTGGGTACGCCGGGCGCCTTCGATTTTGAAGCATTTTCGCAGGCTACCCGCAAAACGTTGGCCTTGCTGGCTCCGCTGATAGAGCTCCAAAACAGGTATGGCTCTTTTTAATCGATCTCAACTCAGTTGACCGCAGCACTTTAACAATCAGTGACTCTGGAATTGCGAGAGACATCGCTGCTCAAGTCTCGGAGTTTGTGCGAGCTGTTCGACTAGGAACAAGCGCTGCTCAATGCGGATTCACTGCGGCGGAAGACATTCTCACTTTGGCGAATCTTATTCAGTCGACTACTATTGAGGAACGAACTGAATATTTGAATGGAACACTGGAGCTAGCGAACCAAGCTTATAGTCAAGGACATGAAGCATATGAGGTTTTCAGAGCAGTCAGAACCAGAATATACTCTGTGAGAAGCCAAACAGATTTTTTCACAGGGAGGCTAAACCGAATTTCATCTCATTAATAGCTTACCGAGAAATTCAACAGTATGGCAAATGGTAGAGTTGGACCAAAGTCCTTAAATTCACGTCGGAGGGAAGATGGGACGCGGCGAACTGTTGAAGAACTTCGACAAGGCATAGAAACGCTGGAAATTTTTGGAACTCAAATATCAGCCCTTGTTCAATGGTGGGATTGGGTGAGAGTTGAAACGAATGTTCAGAGAAAGGGAAGACCAACTGTCTCGTTCGACGATTCGTCTTTGAGACAGAGAGCTGTCATTGATCGATGGAGGTTGTTACGCACACAATTCGTCGATTACACGAACATGGTACGTCTGATTTGTTCATTAATCATACCGCTGATCTATTGACATATCTGTAGGTCAGTCAGCTAGAAGACTCGTATCCTGAGCTCCTAACGGAACCGATTCAATTACCTATGTCCGGTGAGGGCCCCAAAGCGAAAACCTCTCAACAATCGAAGAGGGGGAATTTTCGACCTGACATAAGCCGCGCTCTGGATATAATCAAAGGCAATCGCCTTGACAAGGTGTCGTGTGGCTGTGTAGTTAGCTGAACTACCCGCTACATTTGACTAGAGAGTTGGTATTTACTCATCTCACAGTAAGTAGTTGATGACCAGTTGATGAATTATCTTTCTTTATCAGGGTAGTAGACCCCGCTATGGAGCATATTATGTATACTATTTGATACTTGTATGGTCTTTGCATGCATCCTAGATAGTACAATCGCAACACGGACAAGACATAGACGATGTGTTAGGACTTCGAAGCGTTTGCGAAATGTTTTTAAACGTTTTGCATGCGTCATGTCAAGATCGTGGCAGGCTTGGGGTATTCAATATATAGCCATCCACAATGCCCGCCTAGCTCAATCGGATAGAGCGTCAGACTCTTAACCTAAGAGAGGCGAAGAGATCATGTGATCTGAAGGCTGCGATTTCGACGCTAAGGTTCATTTTTGCTTGCAGGGGCATATTGAAAATACTATGATCAATACCTCGTGATTAGGTTCAAAATTCACTATTAGGACACCTTTTTCGCAATTCCCTTCCATTACCACGCGAGCTTTTATTCGTCCTTCGAATCCGGTATACTCAATCGCAAGTACACAAAGTCACAACAGACACTAGGGAGCGCACAGTATAGGTTCGGTCCAAGCTGCCTTCTGTTTGTTGGACAAATAGTCTTCTTTTGGGATCTCCGAAGGACCTTCGCAAGCGGCCGGAGCATGTGGGCTTGCTCCGAACCTACTCATACTTATTACAGCTTATCACTACATATCAGCATGATCCAGTATTGCCTGCGGTACATATTGAAGTTGTTTTCTATATTCATTTCCTTTTCAGCAGTGTCCTCACAGTCTTGACATGCTTGGAAGATGATGTAACTACGATATATTTACTATTAACATTCGATATTCAGACTCATGGATGGAATAAATTATCATCCGTGTGTTTTGACTTCCGTTAGAAAGAAATTTGCGCCAACTAATTTGAGGTCGTATTGATGCGCAAATGCCATGGCGTTCCATTTCGACCTATTACCAGATTCTGCTTTCCGTTCAACTGCGTCGTCTGGAATTGTAATTCCTCCGGCAGGTTCCCGGAAAAGGAGAAAGACTGAAAAAGAAAAGAGCTGAGACATCTGCCAGCCAGCCGTGTGGCTTCAAAGCTCACCGTATCGATGAGGACCAGAACCTGCAGGTGGTTCAGGAGGATAATAAGGAGTAATAGTTGATTTGGATTTCTTCAGAATCTGACCCTGTGAACTGCTGGCCAACTCTGCTCTCGGCGAAGTAAGGCCAGAAAGCTCCACAGGGATCATTAATACGCTGTTTTTTTTTCACCGACGAGAAGTGAATACTTATTATCCAGTGCCTCCATTCTCCGAATTTAGGGTCAACTCGAGAGGGAGCGTCGGGGTCTGTCATGACGATAGTGTAGAGCGCCTCATCATTGGAAACAAATTTTGGAAGCAATTTAATTTGCGGTTCGTCGTTGGTAAGCCCTTTTGGAACCGTTGAACCTGGCTCTGTGACCTCTGTTCCGTTCGAAGGCCATATAATAGAGAAAAATACATCTGGCGAGAAATTGCTGGAAGTTGGAATGACATCAGGAATCACCCGTCCAGCCTTGAGTAGTCTGATGGTATCTGTAGCTTGATTATCGGTCATATTTGTGAGCAAGTCAGAAGAAAGAAGTTCAAAGCAAGGTCGGAAGAAGATTTCCTTACATTGCAGGTCTGAGACTTTTCAAATTACAAATAGCATGTCTGAGGTATGACGACATGGCAGCTCTCGCCCGGTTGTAAGCAGGACGGGTAGTGCTGCTGCTATGTCAGTGTGTTGCCGACTGCTGGTTACAACTACTTGAAGCTCTCACATCTTCAAGATTTTCTATGAGGAATCAATAACCAGACTTAGGATAGATCATGCATGAAATTACCCCACCTCCACAAAACTCAATTATTTAGATCTCCGGATGGCCAATTGACATATGCTGACACCCTCGTTCATCTCAATGAAACATTGAACGCATGCGTAGATAGGGTAGAAAGTTTCACAGCCAGAAGACCTGCTAAACGATGGCTAAAAGCTGCGAATGCTTCCAGAGATCCAATAGGAGTAGTTGGGGATAGTGGGCCGGCAGCTAAATATTGAAGCGTTCGGTCATTCAGTGCTAAAACAGAAGAATGCATCCATAAATCTGTGCATTCGCCTCAATACAGCACGGCGCTATATCCATGTTCCGATCATATCACCGCAGATTTAGGAGAGCATGCGCTAAATTACCACGTGTCGCTCACGTTGCCAATAAACTCTTTTGTCACCGGTTTAACCTCGACCTCCTTGGACTAGTAGTAACCCTTCGACCAACATGATACTGCGCATTCTCTCATATTTCTGATGTATGTCTTCGCCCACGGATTTCACTAATTTCTGTCCGCATTTATCAGAATTCGGGTCCGATGACCCCGAAATTAGTTCCACTCCTTACAAAATTTGACCTGTCAAATGATCAAGTTTTTATTAGAGAACGTCAACCATAACTTCCCCCCATGAGTTCCTTCTCGCTCGTTACCAAAAATACGAAGGTAGCGACAGTTCGGAGTCGCATGATATTCAACTCATCATCACCGACGTCGGACTACTTACGGTTTCTGTTTCTCCGTCATATCTAACAGAGCCTACTGAGTAGTAGGACCAAAGCAGCATTTAAATAGTGCTACCCCAATCCAAGTTCAAGCAAGCTCTCCTTCTGTGCCTCCCTATTTTTCCTATCGATGCGTCTCCTTAAGCTAACATCCTTCTTCGGAGTACCTCCCTACGCTCTTGCAAGCCCAGTCTTGTACAATTCCACTGGTCACGACAGTCTCCATGCTCGTGCCCCCTCTGGTTCCAAGTCCGTCATCATCCAAATGTTTGAATGGACCTGGAATAGCGTCGCAACAGAATGCACCGACTTCATAGGCCCAGCTGGCTATGGATTTGTTCAAGGTAAGAGTACGTTGCTTTAAATTTGCGCAGGTGACTAATGCTGTAGACCACCAACTCTAGTCAGCCCACCTCAAGAGCATATCACTGGATCTCAATGGTGGACTGACTACCAGCCCGTCTCTTATATCTTAACCTCTAAACGCGGCAACCGCGCTCAATTCCAAAAGTCAGCGATTTCGATTGACACATACTTATTATATGTGAAAGCTCATATTTATGATAGTATGGTTACTGCATGTCATACAGCGGGTGTGAAGGTCATTGCAGGTAACTACATAATATTTCGTTTCTCAGATATTTCTCCGCGAGTCTGAGCTAATTCTAGACACTATTTTCAATCATATGGCTGGGGTCGACTCCGGTACTGGCACTGCGGGAAGTTCCTTCACCCATTATGTTTATCCCGGAATATATCAAAACCAGGTTAATATTTTCCTCTACAAGCGATTGAATCTTCCCTCACTGGTTATAGGATTTCCACCACTGCGGCCTTGAGCCTGGCGATGATATTGTCAACTATTCCAACCGCCTTGAAGTTCAGACGTGCGAATTGGACAATTTAGCCGAGTGCGTATAACAATGGGCCATTGCGTCATACCCTGTTGACTAATTTATCTTTTGTAGTCTTGCAACAGATACGGAATACGTTCGTTCACGTCTGGCGGCATATGGAAATGATTTGTTGTCACTTGGCGTTGACGGTCTCAGACTCGACGCAGCCAAACGTATGCACTGATGTCTTCTACATATATAACACCCTCACATTTCCCACAGATATCGCTGCGACTGACCTTGCGAACATCATCTCCAGACTGTCTACGACCCCCTATATTACTCAAGAGGTCATATGGGGCTCTGGAGAGCCAATCCAGCCCTCGGAATACACTGGAATTGGTTAGAGCGCACCGCTCATGTCTTTAGAACCCATGAACTTATCTAAACTTTTAAATATCCAGGTGATGTCCAAGAGTTCGTCAAATATTTGCACAATGTCGGAGCCTTTGGATTTATGTGCTGTTCTATTTTTAGATTTAGATATACCTCTGCCCTCAAAGACGCCTTTTCCGGTGGGGGTATCTCAAGCCTTCAAAATATAGATAACGAAGGTATGTATCGGGTCTATCTATGACGAACATATATATTCAAATAACATAGGATGGGTGTCCGGATCACAGGCAAATGTATTTGTGGCAAACCATGACACAGAGAGAGTAAGTTATTTTGTTATCACACTCGCTGGTACCAGGCCTGTTAGCTGATTTGGAATAGAATGGAAACTCGTTAAACATCAACTCCGCCTCTAATACGTATATCACCGCGACTATTTTCTCTCTAGCACATCCTTACGGAACCCCTACAATCCTCTCAAGCTATTCATTTTCAACGACTGACGATGGAGCTCCTAACGGAGGTACCAACTAATGCATAACCATTCCTAAATAAACTCTCATGCAGCTACTGTAGGTACGGGTGCATGTACAGCGACAGGAGGCTCAGGAGGATGGCTTTGCCAACATCGTTTCGTTGCCATAAGCGGCATGGTCGGGTTCCGCAATAACGTCGGTACATCTGCTCTCACCAATTGGGTATCACCACAGTCTCAGCAAATAGCATTTGGCCGGGGTCTGTATTCTCCACCCCCTGTTAAGCCTTCCTTTTTGCTCATTGACAATAAAATTACAGGCGCTCTTGGATTCGTGGCGATCAATAATGCCGATTCCGCATGGAGCACTACATTCACAACTTCTTTACCTGCAGGCTCGTATTGCGATGTAATAAGTGGGATATCTTCCTCCGGTGCTTGCACCGGCACAGGGTATGTTCACTTTGGCGGGTTCCTCACAATTTTTAATAACAAAGCAAAAAACCTACAGGATAACTGTCTCGGGTGGTACATTTACGGCGAATGTACCCGCACGCAGTGCTATTGCCATTCATACCGGAGCTCTGGGTACAGGTTCGGGCTCAGCTCCTGCTAAAGGTAACCCATCTTCTGTCGCCGTAACATTCCAGGAGACTGCGACCACGACATTCGGACAGGTGGGATAAATTCTATTTTTTGCTCATTGCTAATCTAACAACCCCAAAGAATATTTTCGTCGTTGGAAGCATCTCTCAACTTGGAACATGGGCGCCTGCTTCAGCTGTAACTGACCAATAACCAATTCTTTGCATAGACGATATCTAACGTTTGTACAGATTGCCCTTTCATCGGCTTCGTATCCTGTGTGGACTGCAACGGTGTCACTCCCGGCGGGCACAACCTTTGAGTATAAATTCATCAGGAAAAACACAGATGGAAGCGTATGTTAATTCAATTCCATGACGAATCGGTATATTTATATCTCTTTTACTTTAGGTTACTTGGGAGTCGGACCCAAACCGCCAGGCAACTGTCGGAACGCTCGAGGCACAGACGCTGACAACATCTTGGAGATAAAATCAATTCGTATAGTTTGTCAAAATGTATTGTCAATCAATGTCGGTATATTTTAAGAGTTGAATACAAAGATTATACAGTGTGGTATTCAAGTGATCTTTGAACCAAGGTGTTGCAATTCGCTCGTTTGCCTTCGCGCAAATTCTTGGTTGCTCAGACTCCTTCGTTCATCCACGCCATGGCCTGGGTCCAGGGACCTAGAATAAGAATTTCATTAGCTATGGAAATTTCAATCAATCAGCACCGATGAGACTTACGGTGTAAGAAGTCGGCACCGGGTTGTAAATGTTGACTGTCAGTCCAGGATCTGATAAATGAAATGATTTAAAAAGATATTCTCAGAGAAACAGCGAAGCTCATACCGGACGAGGACACATATCCGGGAATGGAGACCTTCGACGGGTTGCCCGATCCTCCACCGGTAACGCTTATTTGAGCACAGGAGATGTACCACTGAGGAGCACCTGCGACGTGCAGGCCGATTTGCTCAATTCGGACCAAATACTGTGTAAATCATGAGATCAAAACAGGGAACGAAGTTTCCATAAAATAGAAATTTACCTCACCAGACGGGGTGTTGGAAGGGATGGTGGTCGTAAGCTGTGCAGCATTGAAATCAGTGAAAGTGAAAGGGTTGAAAGTAGCGCCCCATTCAGCGATCTAGCATAGCAGATTGCGCGTAAGCTTTAAGGTCATAGCAATGGATTTTTGTCATTACCTTGAACCAGTTAGCACCACTGCCATCCCAGTTGGCGACGGATCCAGGCGCCTTGCCGAGGTAAATAGCTGCAGGACCTTGGTGGTAAACGGTGTTGTCGAGCTTGAAGCCGATGGTGCTCCCAGCAGAAACGGAAACGGTCTGAGAGGCAGATCCTGGAGATACGTTGCATCGAACGTCGCCCGAAGTAACTGAGGTCACTGGAGAGTTGTTGATTGGCTGACGGACGGCTGCAGTTGATGTTGTTCCTCCAGCAATTAAGGTGTTCCAAATGTCTGGAGAAAAGTAAGTAAGAACATGAAAATTTGAAACGAATAAAACAATTACAGTGAGCAGATGCGCCTTGAGCCAAAATGGCAATGCCGACAAGTCCAGTGATCTTCATTGCTGCTACGATATTTGGGATATGGGGACGATAGCGATACTGTCATTGAGATATCCCACATTTTATAGCTGAGGAGCGGAGAAATGTCGTTAGTTGTTCGCCAGACAAGAGTCTCGTAATTCAGGCTTAAGCTCTTAGAGTATTTACTCATTACCCCGCCGAGCCACTAAGAAGAAACCTGGAAGCCTACGTTGATACAGCACGGTGAAGGTACGGATGAACGCAGTGAGGTCAATTTCAACCCAAAAAACGCAAGCGCACGTGGTGGAAGCTTACGAACGCCTATATTCGGTGAAAATTGGGGCCGCGGTATCTTAAAGGCAGAACCTGGGCGAATTTTTGTAAATGACCGTCAGTCGTTGAGCGGTCCTAGTTGGGTCTTAGTGGTCCCCACAAAGACCGTTAATGCCTCCGACTTGCCATCTCCTTGGCTCACATTCAACAAGCTCCACATTCGGACAATCTATCTGGACACCTTCCCTCTAGGTTTATCCTGCCATTGATCTGCCATCTCGGCTTCGCTAAATACGCTTGTACCGCATGCCAGTGGTTATGCTCCACAGTACAAGTTTCAAGTCGGCCATGGCTTGACCTCCACTGTTACGTTATCATAGACATTCGCCTGCTGATATCATACATACCTCGGGTGCAACATAACGGATCTTGTATCGATTCTTCTCAGATACGACTCTTTGGAGGAGAACATAGAGAGTCTAACGACCAGCCACACATAGAATAACTATGCTAAATTTGTTCAGAACTAAACATATTGTAATAGCACGCACCATCGCACACCGGCGAAAATAGCTCACCTGATCATGGTGTCACAATGCGACCGACTGTAAAGTGAAGTCGACGAGTGGTGGAGAAGCAAACCCTGGAGTTGCATCACCAAGAACTCGATGATACGTACATCCAGAGTTTTTTCGAGGTTTCAAGAAGACTGATCAAAAGGTGGATTGAAACGATCAATGTTTAAACTCGAGTAGCAAAACCAAAATAAGGAATGTCAATGACTGCGTATAATTTTCAATTTCCTTACCTCGAAGGCATATTCAGACGCTAGCGAGGTCCAATGCTAGATTGCTTTCGCTAAACCAGAACCAGAATGAACCACCTCGTCACCATTCAAATGTTCCCCCGAGCCAAAGTCACTTCCAGCTTCGTCGGAATCCGATATCGATGAACATGCACTGCTTTCTTCTTCCGTCATCTCGCTGTTCTCGCCCTCTTCGGTTTCAATACCATCAACAGGGGTGGGGTCATCTTGGTCAATATACCATCGATCGACAGTACCGCTGGTGATGAACAATGCCGGGTCATCCATGTCGAGGTCCGCTTGCTCAGAGTCGTCGTCCGATAGGTCATAGTCGTTATCATATACAGGCAACTCCTCATCTTCGGGCATATCGTCTGTCAAATCCATTTTATCTGCGGGCCAAGTCTCTAGTTCGCCACGATACTTGGGATACGTCACCCAAGTGCCTGGATATTCTTCTTCCGTGACCCAGTTTCCAGCTGTCGGTAGAGTAGATATATCGTCCATCAGATCTGTAACGAAATTTTGACCGTCGAAGTCATCTTGCTCGAGAGTTACGCGTCTTCCGAGATATATTTGCCACGTATCTTCTTCCTGCATCGCCGGACCAGCAAATGCTTCAATGATGCCTTCATTGGCCACAGCACATATACCTCGTTCAGAGGTGAATGAGAGATTGAATGTTTTGCACGTGTCGGCCGTTGCGCCACGCCTAAGCAGTTCCAAATATTCCTTTTGACGCGACTCATATTCCCTGGGCACTGTAGTTTGCGGATCGATTTCCCCCAAGGGCGTATCACCCCTGGGCGCAATACGACGATCAGGGTGGTCTGTTTGTGATTCTGTAGATATGGCACGAGTGGCGAACTCATCCTTTAACGTAGAAAAAGCGTTAGCCAGAAAATATTCTTGATGGATCGTCACGTCTCACCTCAAGTAATTGATGCTTTTTGCCACACCAATGACATACACCTTCCACAACCTCTCCTCCACAAGCAATGTCAACGCAAACATACACATCACTGAACTCGAGGGATTGAATTGGTTCTGGAAGGTCTTCATAGTCCTCCTCACTTGTGTTCATTTCATCGTCGTCGTTCTCATCGGCAGTTTCTTGCGGATCCAACGCGTCATTGTCCGAATGGTCTTCACCGGAGTCGTTTTGGGCCAGGAGAACCCGTAAGGCTTCTTTTAACTTTCTGTTTTCGTCATCCCTCCGCTTTAGTTTCTGAATGAACAGGGATAAGCATTCAATTAAATGGTCTGGACCAGACGTTATATTTGAAGCAGAAGAATTTTGTACTCACTAAGTTCACAACACGCAGCTGAGCTTTCAGTTCATGAGGATCGGTAGACATAGTAGGATTGTAGAGATTAGAAACTTGACCTAAAAGAAGAGATAAATCAGAGGGGGCATAGGTTTTGAGAATAAGACGACCGACAGAGATACTTAAAGTCAGTTTTTTGATTAATGCAACATTGTAATTTGTAAATACTTACCACCATCTCAATGCCGTATTTGCTCTTCAAGCTCCGCTTCATCTGGAAAGGCGAATGTTCCTTCCCTTCGAAGGTAATTCAAATTACACTAAGTATTAAATGTATATATTGTGTCGTTCAATGGTATGCCAGAGCTCTGTTGTGTTTCTGAGATGGAAATGCTGAGCAGGTTTGCCTGCGCAAAGCTCGCCGAGGAAGACATGCGGCACGTCGCCATGCCAAGAATTGATGGCAAGACGAATACCAACGCGGTTCGCAATTTCTTCGCAGTCTTCGCAAAACCGAACAACGAGGACGCGACGCGACTGAACACAGCAAAAAGCTCTATAACAATCCTGCGATGTTCGGGTTTTTCTCTCAGAAATGGAATCCGGATGGCAAAGTGAGTGAGTCCCTCGTGTTCTGCCCAGGGAGTCACTGACGAACTGGACTCCGGAACACAGCACGTCTACATTACAGGTGGTAGTTCGGGATTAGGGCTGGCGCTTGCTCATATTCTCGCCCAGAAGGGAGCCCACATCTCCATTGTTGCCAGAAATCAGACGAAGCTGGACGAAGCTATTGAGTCGATTGAGGTGAGAGTGTTTGCCGTTGGGGATCTGTCGCGTCTTACTTTATGTTTAGAAATTACGTGTCAGCCCCTCGCAAATCTTTAAAGCGTATTCTCTCCCGCTGGACTCTGGATCTGCTGCTGCGAAGGCTCTTGAAACCGTCTCGGATGCTCATGGAGGGGAAGCCCCCGACGCGATCTTTACGTGCGCTGGAGCTTCAACACCGAAGTTCTTCATTGACATGGACGAGAAGGACATGGTAGATGGGATGATGAATGCTTATTGGCTGCAGGCTTGGACAGCATGGGTGAGTGGGTTTTGAGTTGATTGATTGTCGATTCTGATGCAAAGTAGGCTGCCACAAAACAAATGGTAAGGGGAGGAAAAAGAGGAGCCAAAATTGTCTTCGTATCGTCTACTCTAGGGTATATGACTTTTGTGGGATATGCATCTTACTCACCGGGAAAACATGCGCTAAGAGGTCAGTTGGCTCTCAAACATTTTCACTTTGCACCGCTAACGTTGTTCTTCAGGTCTTGCTGATACTCTCAATTCGGAGCTCAAGCTGTACGGTATCGATGTACATATCTACTTCCCTGGTACAATGTTTACACCTGGTTATACGGAGGAGACCAAAACCAAACCAGAGATTACGCAGACAATTGAAGGCACTGATGGGGTGACTGCAGAGCAAGCTGCCCTGGCGCTATATAAAGGTATGGCTCTTCACTATGTGGTTGGCCTTTACTCACGAATTCTAGGCGTCGTCAACGGAAATTACCACATCTCTGGCGACTTGATAACAGACCTTTTCTGCGCATCAACGCGTGGGGCTGCTCCGAGAAACAATTGGCTATTGGAAGGACTATATGATTTGGCCGCTTATGTGGGTCAAGCTTGTTTCACTCTGGATAGTTATTCATTGTTCTTGCACAGATTGCCGTCCCTGTGTGGCGGTCTTCTGTAGAGAAACAGGTCCTTGCGCACCGGGAGGAACATCAGACATACCTCGCCAAGAAAGGTTTCTACTCGTAAGGGCTTTGCAAAAGTTTCGATACCTACGTATGCTATATATCCATTAACCGTTATACCTCGCATTTCTTATCCTGTGATCTGTAACCCACTATTGCCCGAGACACTCGTAATCTATCGATTTGAAGTACCTACTCGTAGACATCTATACGACATCGACGTCGCCATTGGCCGCCAACCAATTTCAGAATTCCGCGGACTAGAGCGGCAAGCTCTGGACCGCGCGACCAATGCGTACACCTGGACGATCAGCCGGATTCCATTTTACCTGGATTCGTCGGTAAACGTTCATCGGTTGTGGTCGACTACCTCGGCTTCAAATTCTTATCAAACGAATCCAACCTGTCTGTACACAACTGAAGCCAACGTTGAGCAAGATACAGCAGGGAGGACGTGCTTGAGGACTGAACACATAGCTGGGAAGATCATCTGGAAACATGCGTGCCAATATGTTGTCTTCAAAATAACCAATAGTCCAAATTAGGTATATTACGAAACGTGATGACGTCCTGTTATGCGACGCCAGGGGGCCCACTATAAAGACCCACCCTAATTCTGCAACTTCTGTCTTCTTTTCCCCTGTATCGCGCTTGTCGTCGGAAACGATGACCTCCACCATCGATCCAAAAACCATTGGGAAACCTGTGCGCCCACGACGCCACGTTCGTACTCTCACAGGTTAGACGGCCCACAATCTCCGTATCTACTCGACTGCTAACAATATCGGGCTTGTCTCACTCGCGTCTCCGCAGGTTATCTGCCGGAAAAAGATGAAGAAGGTCGCGATAAATGGCCCAAAGGCGAAGAGAAAGTCTGGAGGGATGGGATGAGGTCTGTTGATAAAGGTGTGTTTTGTCCGATTTCTATGATTGCTTCCTGTATTCATGTGGCGATGGCGGATAAGATATCAGCAGTATCACGCGCTCCTTCGTTAACCACGTCCAGACATCTCTGGCGCGTCAGCCCTATAACCTCGGTATGCCCACATATTCATCGTATTTTGTCCTTTCCACTCAAATTCCTCGAAGATGATCTTGGTGCCTATCATGCAGCCGCTCTCTCCGCACGAGACAACCTTTTGGTGCG
This sequence comes from Psilocybe subaeruginosa, assembly GCA_027604855.1. Classification (NCBI taxonomy): domain Eukaryota; kingdom Fungi; phylum Basidiomycota; class Agaricomycetes; order Agaricales; family Agrocybaceae; genus Psilocybe; species Psilocybe subaeruginosa. The sequence goes on along the minus strand of JANCIO010000391.1, from coordinate 6,797 downwards.
CTATAGCTCATCTTGGGTGCATATGTGCACTAATTCTTTCATTTTAGGTGAACTGGAATGACACCCAGCTGACATATACCCGCAAAGCCCCTAAACGCGCTTACTATCTCTCCCTTGAGTTCTTGATGGGTCGTACTCTTGACAACGCGGTAAGTTTCATCGCCCCCGTTTCTGCACATATCTCATTGTTTCGTAGCTCTTGAACCTTGGCCTCAAGGACGAATATAAGCAAGGTGTCCGTAAACTTGGTTTCAACATTGAGGACGTCCTTGAACAAGAAAGAGATGCTGGTCTTGGAAATGGTGGTCTCGGCCGCCTCGCTGCCTGTTATCTCGACTCTTCCGCGTCCCAGGAGCTTCCCGTCTGGGGATATGGTTTACGATACAAGTATGGAATCTTCCAACAGCTCATTTCTCCCTCGGGAGATCAGCTTGAGGTCAGAGCCACTATGACGCTTGCCATTGACGATCTTTTTCTAACATGACGATAGGCCCCTGACCCGTGGCTGGACAATCAAAACCCATGGGAACTTCCCCGTCTTGACGTCACCTATGATATTCGCTTCTACGGGCACGCCGACAGACTCGATGATGGAACTGGACGCGCCATATGGCAAGGAGGGCAAGAAGTCCTCGCTCAAGCCTACGACGTGATGATTCCTGGATATGGAACTCAGTCCACCAACAACTTGAGGCTCTGGGAAAGTAAGCCCAAGCGAGGATTCGATTTGAACTCTTTCAACGGTACGATCTATTGATGCAAGTTCCATGGGTCGATTTCACCAATGATACCTATCTTAGCTGGAAACTACGAAGGGGCCGTCGAGTCATCCAACAGTGCTCAAGCTATCACGTCAGTCTTGTACCCGAATGACCACACGTAGGATCCATTTCCCTTTTTCATTTTTTCGTCTCTCACAAACCTATTTTTAGCTCTTGTATGTTTCTCTTGTCTATTATTATCGATCACTCTTTCTGATCTCGACATTGCGGTATCTTTACAGTTGGGAAAGAGTTGAGATTAAAGCAGCAATAGTGCGTGCATTGTTCAATCTGTTTTGTGTGAGGTTAACCTAACAGTTTGTTAGCTTCTGGACGGCTGCCAGTCTGGCTGATATCATGCGTCGCTTCAAGAATCTTAACAAGCACATTCGCGAATTCCCTGACTGTACGTATCATTGCCAGATTCGGTGTTGCTTTTACGCTTATGACTTGTTCGTACTAGTTGTTGCAATCCAACTCAACGATGTAAGTTTCTGAATCTCTCTCTGCTCATGTCCTAATTCGATGCTTACTTGTATTCAAAGACCCATCCCACTCTTGCTATACCCGAATTGATGAGGATATTGATCGACGATGAAGACCTTAGCTGGGATGCTGCTTGGGCGATCGTCACTAATGTTTTCTTCTATACTAACCACACTGTGCTCCCCGTGCGTTGAAGCCTCTTCTTTGTCTTTCTTTTCTATATTGAGTCATATCTTTCGCGCATCGTGTAGGAAGCTCTCGAAAAATGGCCCGTTCCATTGTTGGAACATGTCTTGCCAAGGTTTGTTGATCCATTAAGCTTGTCTTGTCCTCGTTCTGTACTGTTTTATAACACCCTTTACAGACATATGCAGATCATCTATGATATCGTGAGTCGTCGCATGTTGCTTTGCTAGATTGTTTATAAGTTGCTAATTCGACTATGACAGAATCTGTTTGTCCTTTAATTTTACTCTCAGGGGCTATTACTAAACTTACCGATTCCTGGCTCACAGATTCTTCCTTCAAGGTTCGTCTATCATCGACATAACACTATAGCTTACTTCTGACACAGCGCACTATCTAGCTGTCGAGAAGAAGTTCCCAGGAGATCGTGACAGGCTGGCAAGGATGTCGCTTATCGAAGGTAGTCTTTCTCTGTCATTCTTTTTTGTTATAGATGATTGATGGGATCTGCTTCACCAGAGGGCGTGCCGAAGCAGGTTCGCATGGCGCATCTTGCTTGCATCGGTAAGCCATTTGTCTTCGCCACCTACTGAAGTGCTGGAAGTAAACACGACGATAATAGGTAGTCGCAAAGTCAACGGAGTGGCCGAGGTAATTGCTACTTTTTGGTACGAAGGTTTCGTGGGCTAAATGCACTACATTACAGCTGCACAGTGAACTCGTTCGCACCACCATTTTGAAAGACTTCGTCGATTTCGAGGGCATTAGCAAGTAAGATTCCCAATCTCAACATTTTGGTATCTCTACTTATGTTGCCGTTAGGTTTGGAAACGTGACCAATGGAAGTGAGTTTATGAGCGTGAACCGTGCTCTCTACGATTTGGTCGATGTTGACATTCTTTATCATAGTCACTCCTCGCCGATGGCTCGACCAGGTATGTTGATGACGCTTTCGTCTGAATAAACTAAACTATAATACAACACTACAGTGCAATCCCGAGCTCAGCGCTCTGATTTCGAAAACTCTCAAGTTGGATAAGAGTGTGTGGTTGAAAGATCTTTACAAATTGGAAGAATTGCTTCCATTTGCCGAGGACAAGGCATTCCGTGCTGAATGGACTGCTATCAAGCAGCACAACAAAGAGCGCCTTGCTCATTACGTTCAAACTACTTTGGGTCTCACCATTCGCACCGATGCTATGTTTGATGTTCAGATCAAGGTGAATGAGTTTAAGATGCATTTCAGTCCCAGTTGTCTAATCCTTGTCATCTAGCGTATCCATGAGTACAAGCGTCAAACTCTCAACATTTTGGGGGTCATACACGTAAGATTTATTTGACTTCATCTATTGAATGTCCTAACCCTCTATTCAGCGTTACTTCGCTCTGAAGAATATGTCAGCTGCCGAGAAAAAGAAGGTCAATCCTCGTGTTGTGTTCTTTGCAGGAAAGGCCGCACCTGCTTGTAAGTTTTGAAATGAACATATTTGTTAAAAACGGACTGACAATGAAATGTGAAATCGTGCACAGATTTCATCGCTAAATTGGTGAGTTTACAATTTATATAATAGCCAAAATTTCTTGAGGCTGATGTAGGCGGATTAGACCATTCGCCTCATCGTTAATGTTGCCCGAGTCATCAACGCGGATCCAGATACCAAGGATTATCTCCAACTCTATTTCCTTCCCGATTACTCTGTCTCTTTGGCAGAGGTTTTGATCCCAGCGTCCGATATCAGTCAACATATCTCTACCGCGGGAACTGAAGCATCTGGAACCTCTAACATGAAGTTCTGTCTCAATGGTGGACTGTTGTTGGGAACTGTTGGTAAGACCTTTTGGCTTCCCCATTGGTACTGAAAACGACGATCTGATTGTATCCTTGATAGATGGTGCTAACATCGAGATCGCTGAAGAGGTTTGTAAAGTCTACGTCTGGTATACTCGATACCTTTAACTTACCACTTTTATCAAGGTCGGAGAAAGCAACGTTTGTGAGTCTTGTCTTGTAAAGTCTGACTGAAGCCGATTCTAACCTTTACCAGTCTTCTTCGGACACTTGACTCCGTGCGTATCTAGTGCCTCCATGACTATTTCTTCATTATCTAACAAATATGATACGCAGTGCTGTCGAGGACCTTCGCTACCAACACCTATACCACCCCGTTCCTATTGAGCAGAAATGCCCTGCATTGGCTCATGTTATTAACCAGGTCTCTGCTGGAGCTTTCGGTGACGGCCACGTATATGAGCCGTACGTTTTGTGGTTACTGTCTTTGAAGCGGTCATTAACCGCCCCTTTTTCGCCTCCCGTAGCCTCCTCAACACCATCAGACAATCCGATTACTATCTTCTCACAGATGATTTCGATTCTTGTACGTTCCCTGATAGCCATATCCCATGGTGTATGAGTGTTGATATATTTCTCCCACACAGATATCGCTGCTCTTGAGATGGTGGATGAAGCCTATCTTGACAAGGATGAATGGGCCAAGAAGTCGATCAGAACTACTGCGAAGGCAAGTATCAGTCGAGAACACCATAGAAAAACGCATATTGACCGTGTTTGTTGTTGTAGATGGGCAAGTTCAGTTCTGATCGTGCCATCAATGAGTACGCCGAGAGCTACTGGAACATTGAACCTGTTGCGGTCGCGAAATCTTGAAGAGATGGGATGGGGAAATTTTGGAATGCAGATCTTACGACGAATGTTATGAAAAGGATGCGAGTTGAATAAGGACGGGAAAGTTGAGAACTGAGGGTGTGTAAAAAAATAATGTACGTTTTGCATGCATGTAGAAATACAATTAGGGGCCGTTTCCTGTGAGGTCTCGCGTTGTGGTGGGATACGTTGTGAGTTTCTTGGTGAGACTGACTGTGAGCATCGACCTCTTGCAATATTTGAACGTGGTGATCTCGACGTCCTGAGCGAACTTGCTTCCATGGTTTAATGTTTCTTTTCTCCGTGCAGGCAGTTCCATTGTCGACATCGATCATCTTCGGCGACATTTCAGATCCCAGATTTAATATGTTCGTCGGCATCGAAACCCAGAGAAACTCAAGGAGATTGATAATGATATGAATAAAAACATTTCTAGTAGATACAATTCGTGCCCTTTCGAAGGGTCTAATGCTATGAAAGTCAAGGGGGTTGTGGAGTAGCATGACATCCTGAGACCAAGGGTATGTCGATCCGGGCACAGCCGCGCCTAGAAACATGAATAAGCGAGCCGACATGATATAACGGCGTATTACTAAAACAAGAAATACTGAAATATCAGAAAAGCGAAGCGAATTAGTATTAAAACACACGGAATATAATTAAGCGCCGTCGCTTTATCATTAAAAGAAAATCTACATAAATAGCAATAATATAAACAGTAGTATACAGTAGTAGGAAAAGTATATAAACCATAGGACAATAGCTCCAGAACTCCCAGTGAAAAATAGGATCTAGTTCAGCAGTCTTTCTGTGTGAAGAAACATTGCCCATAGCTCAACAACTATTTGATTAGTTGTTTATTACTTACATTCTTGTCTTGTTCACTTGTATTAAAACATAGTTGTATCACTACATAATTAGCTATACAACTATTGAAGCAAATACTACATTCTACAACCCCATAGGCAACTAACAGAGTTAGCCGCTGTTGTGAGACTGTTGAAGGTTGGCTCGTCCATCAGCTTAGTCATACTTGTCACTCCCATTCTCATTTCCTCCTTTCCCTTTTTGTACTTCACCCTTTCAGTCTACTCATGCCTTTATCATTTTCTTTGTATGATCATCACCACTCTCATTCCATTTAGTCTCGCCAATCCTTCATTTGCTTCAATGTATTGCTTCCACTTCCAATGTAGTTCATTTCCTGCATTTCCTGCATCACTCTCGTTTTCACATATACTCGCGCATTCGCCATTCGTACCTCAGCTGCTTTATTCATTTGCTGAGGTACATATGCTTTTCTACCACCTTTACATAGACGCTTACCCTTGTTCTCAACAGTGTCTAACGTTATGATTAAGGTAGAATAATCATACAGCTGCTTTATTCATTTGCTGAGTGTCTAACGTTACAATTAAGTTCTCAACAGAGACACAGTCTCAAACTTGAACCACTACTCGTCATCACAGGGTACTGGGATTACGACCCATGACCCGAGGTAGGGGGGGAGGGGGGTTGAGGCCAGAGGCCTTAATTTTTTTTATTTTTTTAGTGGGTAAAGCATGAAATCTGGGCCAATGGAAAGCGGGCAACTTCCTTTTGAGATTTAAGTGGTACAAACACACTGTAGAAGTCATTTTCGGGTGTAAATAAATTTGTATTTCATTTTCTCCATGATGGCAGTGAGTTCCATGCCTTCTGTCTGACATAAAAACAGTGCAAATCTGTTTGAATGCATCTGCAAACTGCTTAGGATGGTTTACCTGACTTTTTTACAACCCTCGAGTACCCAATCCAACATACAATATATCTCATATGTTGAAAATCTGGTTGTATGTTTTTTTATTCCCATCAAAACATACCCTATATAGAAGGAAGGGGGGGGGGTCCACAGCACCTTAGAAAAAATCCTGGGTGGTTTCTGAAATCCCAGTACCCCCTTGATGAAAATCATAAATATCTAATATGTCATAAGGTAGGGTTGTGAAGATGAATGTGGTGGCATAGAAATACAGTTTTCTGTTGAATAATTGGGATAAGAAAGTCAAAGAATTGTCCAAAAAGAATGAAAAGAATGAGTGTTATGAGTTCTTCCCATGAGTAAAGACTTGTTCTCTTACACAGGGACCCAGCAAGGGTGCAATGTCAAGAATCTATCTTTGTGCAAATATATTTCCTGTTTTGTCTTTAATAATGTGATATGAACATGATTTCTGTAATGTTTCTGCCTAAAATGGAACATGCTGGAATTGCACACAGCACAACTGTTGGACTATCTGTCCCAAGATAAGTCTGAACCAAGTCAGGCTTCAACATTACAACACTCAGATTATCACACCTGTTACTCCAGTACATGTTTCCTGGGGTGGCCATAGACTTATATGGTAGCAGGAAACCCAGACTGCTACAATTTCTGTTGCTCAGTATTTCCTGTTTTGTTTTCAATAATGTGACATGAACATGAATTCTATTGCTGTTGTAGAACCAGCTTCTCCAGAGTTATTTTTTGCTGAATGATGCTCAACTCCTTCCATTTGTTACGATCTCAAGTTAGAGTCACGCAGTGTGCGTAATCTAACCACCAATCGTTTACAAGAACAAGTTCAAGTTCAGAGTAGAGCAGGTTTAAGCAGGTTGGATTCTCAAGAACTAGCTAAAGAATACAATGGATCCTTCCTGGTATAAATACTATGAACTGTACA